>WJFA01004258.1:0-11043 GCA_009870155.1 Pseudobourletiella spinata | reverse complement strand
TGTGTGTGTGTGTGTGTGTGTGTCTAGTGGGATAGAATGGAAGATAATGTGAGGAGATAGTAGGGAATGAATGAGGAGTGCGCGGGATTGGGAGAGAGATATTTGGCTTGTGCTGGCGAGAATTATTTTATGTCGAGAGCCACATAGCTGTGCGACCACGCACTGGTCTAGGTTAGGGCCGTGTGTCTGTGTGTCTGTGTGTGTGTATGTCTGTACGTGGAAGTACAGTGGGAGTGTGTGGAGAGATTTTTCCATGGGATCGTAAATCCCTATCAGTAACGGCATTTGGAAAGTAATCAAAATCTGCCGGGATAATCAAATGGCTGTTTAAAATTGTTGGAATTGTAACTCCCTGGTATGCTGCCCCCTGGTACTTCCGTACATATGCTTGCGCGTCTGACTCTATTACTTGTACTGACGTTTCCGTGTGTGTGTGTGTGTGTGTGTCCTTGTGTATGGCTCGAATTCTCACTGTATTTGAGACCCCGTTTACAAGTGTGTGTGTGATTCCGAGTATTTGTGTGTTTGCGCGAATGTCTTCTATGTACTTCGTACATTTAACTCCCAGTGCCGGGAGGGAGGACAATTGTTAAGTTATTACGGGCGGGTGATGGTGTGGAAGCTTTTTGCTAAAAGCTCGTGAAAATCTAATAATTGGTCCGACGGGACGGAAGGGAAGAAGGAGAGGGAGAGAGAGCGAGCGAGCGGAGTCAGAGTCAAAGTTTTAGTGGAGAGAGACAGTTGAGGTTAGCAAGTCGACAGTCGAGATGACAGAATTTACGGAGATAGTTGTTAAATGAGACAGGGAAAGAGAGAAGTATTATAGTATGGTGGAGGAAGATGATGATGATGATGATGAGGAGGAAGAGTTGGCCTCTGTGTATGCACGAATGGGCATGCATCCACGCGGAGGATATATAGAACAAACAAACAGAGAGTAGAATTCCTTCCAATTGTTCCCGATCCCGACTCTCTGTCTCCCTTCCCCCTTCTCACACACACACACACACACACAGTGAGTGAGTAGCCAGCTCACAGCTACTATACTACGACGACGACGACGGCGACGGTGACTACTACTACTACTACTACTACTTGTTCACTCAGTCATGATGAAGTCGGAGGGAAGTGGCACTACTAGATTCCTCGTCATCGTCATCGTTCGTTCGTCCACATGCATTTTGGAACAGGGACGGAAGGGAACGGGGGAAGGAAATCGGATTATGTGGAGCTTATTTGAACGGCTCATCGTTCGTTTCAGCGCGTCTTTTCTGACGAAGGATTATACTCTATACTCCATGTTATAAAGTTGAAGGCATGACGGGCGTGTGGTGGTAGTGGCGCGGGGAGAGTGAGCGCGCGGGCAGGCTAAATTTAGAGAGTTTTCCTCTCACTCTCTGACTGACTGAGTGAGTGACGGGATGATGCATGTTTGGAAGGATTTAGCTCGTCCATCCGCATACTATGTGCCGAAGGCAAATAGGCTGTTCTGCGTATACTGTGTGTGCGTGACTGCATGGTAGTGGGGGAGTGTGTGGAAATTTTCCTCTGGATTTTTTGTCAAATAATGTGTTATATGAGACGTAATTGGGGTGGTGACCCATTAATGTGTATTCGTGTCATGTGCTGCTGTGTGTCCTGTATGAGTGGGTGTTTGAGCATGTTTTAACATGTTTGTGTGTGTGTGAATGCGCGTGTGATTGTGTAAGTTTGGATTATTATGTGTGATGTTAAATGTTGGGAGTCAAGATGACATGCTCAAGGGATCCTCCGTATCTTTTGCCGCTTTCAGATGGGGCAGGTGGGTCGGACTGGGGAGCTCCGGTGGGGGGCTCCAGCAGCTACGGCTCCTACAGCAACCCCTCCGTCATGCCATCACACTTGTCGCAATCATATGCCACGGGGCCGAACTCCGGGCCGGGAGGCCCCGGCGGGATGCACCTTCCTCCGAGCCATGACCCCATGGGTGGGTACAACCACCCCGGGCTCCCGGCACCGAACGACTCCCCGCTCATTGCCTCCTCCCTCCCACCCATGTCAACGTTCCAGGCAGGGCGGGGCGGTCCGGGTGGGGGTGGGGGGCCCACCTCCGCCGGCGTCGTGAACAATACAACGAGCCCCCTGTACAACAACCACAGTCCGGTCATCGTCCCTCCCTCCGCTCCAGGGCAAACTGGGGATACCGTGGGGAAGGCCTTGGCATCTGTAAGTATAGATGGGCGAACAGTAGTTTATTATGTGACTTATTGAGACAGTTGTGATTCAAGGTTAATCAATGTGATTTTTTTACTATTACTAGATATACACGACGGATCGTAGTGCCAGTAGTTCAAGTCCTTGTACGCCAGTAAATTCCCCACCCCCACTCACCTCGAGCGGGGGGCAATGGGGTGGGGGTGGANGCCAGTAGTTCAAGTCCTTGTACGCCAGTAAATTCCCCACCCCCACTCACCTCGAGCGGGGGGCAATGGGGTGGGGGTGGAACCGGGGGTGTTGCCCCCTTCACGCCAGCCAACCACCCACCCACCTCTCCGGGTTTCGGAGACAGAGCCTTACACATGGTTTGCCCACCTATGAATCACCAGGTAAATTTTCGGGGATATGTGAAAACAGGGTGGCTAAAACCTTTGGTGTGTGATAACAAACTGGCTAAAAAATTAAATATAAATCATTTTATTTTTATTTGAACTATTCATAAGATTTTGCATGTTAGTTTGTCGTTGGTGTGGTTGTTTGTTTGGTTTTTGGTTGTCTGCATCGCCTTTTGATTTGTTTGTTTAGCCTGTGCCAGAGCAACAGCGTTTAGATGATGCCATCGGTATACTCCGAGATCATGCCGAGGTATTTTGATTTTTGTTTGTTCCTTTGTTTTTCCTAACATTTTTAATACAATAAATGACGGGGTGTACCTCACCAGTTTCACTGTTGATGACGGAGGGAAAGTTGCATTGACTGTGTGTGTGTGTGTGTGTGTGTGTGTGTGTTGAGGATTGTGATTATGATTTGATTGGCATTTGAATTTTTGGAATTATTTCGAGCAATTGTGACTGGGAGTTGATGGGGTGAGGGCTATAATGGAGTATTTTTGGGTGACTTTTTCCAGGGTTCTCGCATGGAAGAGCGACTGGACGATGCTATCAATGTTCTGAGAAATCATGCGGAGAGTCCGCACCCGTCTTTCCACCCCGGACTAACATCCGTTCCATCTCACCTGGCTGCTCAGCAACATTCCAATGGTCTCCTCGGCTATCCCCCTGCACTCGAGTCTCATCTCGTGAGTTTCACTTGCCAACCATACGCTATGTAGAACTCCTTCCTGCCTCACTTACTCACGGACTCCGTCCGTCAGTCAGTGTGGAGGGAAAACTTTCCGCAGAGTTTCTTCGCCAACTCCCTCCCTCGTAGGATTCCAACTCACTCACTCACTCCTCATGAGGCAGTCACTAGCCTCCGTCATAGGCTCCGAGACAGCCACACTGCTACTACTTCTCTGACCGTGAATTAAATCCAACCTGTTTTTCATTCATCATACTCATTATGGATCAATTTTGGAGTTGGATGAGAGACAGGCTCAAACGGTGTCTAATAATGTGCACTATATATGCTACTATTAGTTGTAATATGACGGAGGCTGGCTGGCTGGCTGGCTGGTGGCTGTCAGGGAATTATGTGAAGCGGGTTGGAGAGGGGGGAATGGGATTGGGTGGAAGGAGGATCGGAGCTTAATTTTGAGAGATGGATTGGTGTAAAAGTTGTCCGTCCCTCTGTCTCCATCCTTCTCGCTCTCTCTCTCTCTCTCTCTCTCTCTCAGTCCTACTCCCTGTATAAAGTTATCATGAATAATGAAACTCATAAATCAAATGGATCCGGCGGGGGAGGAAGGACAACATGGGTGATGGTGAAGAGATGATGAGGGAGGAGAGATGACGATAATTAATTAATTGTGTCCTTTTGGTTCATTGCAGAGTCCGCATGGTAATTGTAACACGGTAGGGGGGACACCGCAATCCTACGGACCCATGCCCACCCACTCCTCCGGTAGTACGGACATCGGGTCGGACCCAGTCAAGCTGGAGAGAGCCAATCCCACGCCAACCCCGCACAAATCAAGTAATGAGAGACATTTGAAGACTTGTTTGTATTTGCGTGTGCGTGTGTGTGTGTGTGTGCAAGTGTAATTTCTAGGTTTGTATGTACGTAGATTTTCTGGATGTGTGTGCGTGTTTGTAATTTCTGATTGTCTGGGTATACATTTGCATTTTCTGGGTTTGTGTGTGTGTGTCTGGTTGTGGGATTTTGATTAATTTCGTACGGGTGATGTTAGTGGCGGGAGCTTTGGTTGATTCTGTGACAACACTGATGCTCATATCCTTTATTTCCTCGTTGCAGAGAAACGGAAAGAGCCGGACGTGGACGTTAAAAGTGATCTACTGGGACTAGGTTCGAATAATAGCAGCGCCAGCACCACCTCTTCCACGTCTTCGATCGGGCCTAAAGGCGCCAAACGATCTAGACGGTATTCAGAGTAATCCTTTATGATTATTTGACACATTTATAATTCCAAACTGTGTTCTATAGAGCTGGTTTTCATTTTCCTTGGTTTTTAAAAATTTACAGGAGTAGCGGGGATGAGGAGGATGATAATCCAGTGACGAAGTTGCAGCGGGAAAAGGAGAGGCGGCAAGCGAATAATGCAAGGGAAAGGTGAGTGTGCGGCCAAGGGCATATGCTGGGGATGAGGAGGATGATAATCCAGTGACGAAGTTGCAGCGGGAAAAGGAGAGGCGGCAAGCGAATAATGCAAGGGAAAGGTGAGTGTGCGGCCAAGGGCGTATGCAGGGCCGGGGCTAGAAGTCCCCGCTCTATTTATGCCATCCATGGTTTTATGTGGCTTTAATGGGTGACCCTGGGCTATTACAGGATCCGGATCCGGGACATTAACGAAGCATTGAAGGAGCTGGGGCGCATGTGCATGCAGCATTTGAAATCTGATAAGCCACAAACCAAGTTGGGCATTCTGAACATGGCAGTTGAAGTGATTATGCAGCTCGAACAACAAGTCAGAGGTGAGTGCAGGGGTATAAATTCAAATTGTGAGGGAGTGTGAGGAGAGTAGGAGAGCTGATTGATGTAATTGTTATTATTGTGTGGTGTAGAACGTAACTTGAACCCGAAAGCAGCTTGCTTAAAGCGGCGGGAGGAGGAGAAGGCGGAGGATGGGCCGAAGATCCCGGGTCATCCACTAGCACCCCCTCCACACCTCGCACCCCCGTTTCCATCATCCATGGGAGTTCCGGTGAGTTCATCTTACACCCCGCCAGTTAGTAGTTGTGCTAGTAGTAGTAGTGACTCTCTGTATGGTAATTGTCATCCGCAATATCCTTTGCAATTCTCGGACTGAAATTCTTATACTAACCATTTGTTATTTCCCGCATTGCAGGTAAATCCCAGTGCAGCCCATTCTCATCCCCATCCTCATCTGCAAGCACAAGGACAATGACATTGAGTAGGCGGGAGCTGGTGTAGAAATTTTCCGACAGCAACGACATAACTATTACTACATTTATTATAATAATTATTATTAATAATATTATTATTATTACAACTAACAAATAAAAAGTTTTCAGAGAAAATTACTATTGCTAATATACTATAAACGCTACTATAATAATAGTAATAATAATATCATCATTACTATATCAATTATCATTATTATTATTATTATTACCACTTGAACTTGTATATAACTATATTATTACCATATTATCATTAATATTATTATTATTATATGCTATGTAATACTGCTACACTTATGATGATAGATGATAGCTCCTATACATATACTATTCTGTATAGCCAGTAGGTGTATACTACATAGTGTAAACTAAGGATCGTGTCCCCATTCCCCATGTCTTATGCGTCAGCGTTATATTTTTGTGAGGAAGACCGCATCATCTACAACTATATACCAGAAAATACAACAACAACAACAACAACAACATGGCAAACAAACATCAGTATCTTGATCATATTACTATATAACATAGCAGCAGCAACGTTTTACAAATGTGTGATATCTTTTCAAGTTATTATTATTACTATTATTATTACAATGTAGGTTATAGCAAAATAGCTGCTAAGACCACTAGGAAAAGAAATCCTCAGCTTCCGTATATAAATTGTAAAATGTGGATGGGAAGGAGAGGGTGTGATGGATGCAGGTAGACAGACTCTGGGTTAGGAAATAAATCAGGATGAGTGAATGTTATCCAATTAGTGGTGGCTGAAAACTGTGTGAGCTCTGTGAACAGATTCACGGGAGGAGTTAAAAAAGTATTTTATTCACCAATTGTGTAGAGATAAGCCGATGGAGGCGGCGGGAGGGGAAAAAGAATGAAAGATTTCCCTTCTTGAGTTATAATCAGTGTCCTTGCATGTCGACATTTCAGATTTAACGTGTTTGCATGAAATATTATGATTATGATTATTATTAATATTATTAGTGTAGTTTTTAGTATGGTAGCTGTCGGCTGCTTGGCCTCCAGTTGCGTTGTAGTTGGATTTCGATATTGTGGGGGTGGGTGGGAGAGAAATATTGTGAGTAGTGATGCCGGAGGCGGTAACTGTTATACTGTACATCATGATCAAGTGACACAAAACCCGGGTCGTGTATTGTATAGCCAGGCCGGACGAGTAAATATATGTAGTAGTCGCGAAAAAATCATAATGAGTTGTAGGCAGGTAAACGATCATTATTAATATTTTGTTTGTCTCATGCTTGTTTGTTGGTTTTTGTTCGTGTGTGACACAGTATCCTGAATTGGGAGGAACGTTTTAGCCTTTTTGTATAGAGAGAGGGAGTAATATAGCATGTATTACTACGATATGGTTGGAGTTGATGTACGTGCGGAATGTATCTTTTGTCCATTCCATGGATTTTAATTTAATCAGCCTTACAGTTGGTATACCTGCACACACATACAGAGAGCCGTATACTCGTTAATATATCGTTTAGCTTTATATTTATGTACATGTAGAAGGTATATTAACTCTCGGACAGGATCATTTAAATCATCATCATAGCGGTAGAAGATGATATGGGACAAACATGATGTATTTTCAAAAAGGAAAAAAACTTACCACAGAAGAACCGTCGCCCCTCGCTTATAGCTCTGTGAGTTTGTGTAACAGACCCAGTAAGTAAGCTCCGCCGTTTTACCAGTACATAGATAAAAAGTAGCGGACCGAACAGTTTATGTAATATTTTAATTGACTTGTAAATTCTCCTAGTTTTTTAGTTAAATAATTCAGAAACAACGACCATGTAGGATGGACCTTGTAGGGGGTGAAGGTAAATGACAGACGAAAATGAAGTAGATATTGGAACGTCTCATTTTGTTGCACGTTGAAGGTCCAGCCATATGCTAATTTTTGCCATTTTTACCCTGAATATGCATTATAAGCAGTATCTCACTGAGCTAATTTATAAATTAAATTACTACGCAGAGTAGCACTGGAAGATAATGATGCATTTCCCCAGGAGTTTATATAGGTGGTAGCGAGTATACATTGTCAGTATGCGAGTCAATGCAATGCTATTTCAAAGGGATGCCAATCATTGTGAAGCTGAAAATCATCAAGACATTTACCAAATCTGCAACTAATGTATATCAAATATAATTGCGTGCCATAGCGGTATTTATTTTCAAGTTTTTGTTTTGTTTTGTTATTTGCCCTCCGTTGACGATCATGCACTACGGTTTGTGTAATCAGATATAATACCAGAAAAATATTATATATACATATATATAAATTATATAAATCTCTCTCTCTGTCTCACTCAACGAGGAATTTTGCAGCTTCTCTGGGAAGGAGGAATGTAGCCCTGTTTATTTTGTGCAGCACAAGTTAGTAGCTATGTAAATGTAGAGTAGGGAAATGATAGTATTGTTGAAATGGGTAGCAGTTTTTCGAATTTTGTTTCTCTGTTCTGGAGTCGGTTGAAGAGGGAGTCTTTGAACATGGGCGGATGCTCTTTAATTTTTTTATTTGACTCACCTTTCTCAGGTGTGAAAAGCTAAATGGTGTTTTACTAGGATAAACTCTCGCTGTCCTTCTTACATAAGATCCTGTTGGCCATACAATTTTTTGTTGAATTTGTAACTTATTTACTTTTTTGCGTTGCTCCGCGGATCAGTAGGAAATATTATGCAACTTTAATGCAGGTCCTCCGACTCAAAAATATTTTTGGGAGGTGGAAAATACTGTGCTGAAATATAATTATTTGAATGCTGCGGTCCAGCTGTGGTCTCGGCGGCACGCGTTAGCTCTCTATCCGGCTGAGAAAGGTGGAAAGACTTGGGGTTCTCACTCCAGTTATGATGGAGGTCGGAGAAAACTTTGTACTCTCATGAAGGCATTTGAAATTTTGTTACTTTCAAACTAACTGGCTGACACCAAGTAGCTTACTCAGCAACGTTGCGTAGCTCCAAATAGACAGACTTCTCGGCTCTTTTCATTGTACCACAGCATTGAGTTGACCGTACGTTTGCGTACGACTTGTTTTTTTTATTAGATATTTTACTGTAGCAAGTGGAATCACCCTTCTGACAATGTGTAGCTCTATATGCAGTAAATATAATGATAATAATTACCGTTCGTTGACGTGCGCCTTACGTTGTAGGTATACATCCCGTGTTCGTATGTATTCTGTTAACACATGGGTAGATATATAGCTTATATCCGTAGAATTGTAAGGATAATAAGGAACTGTGGAGGAGCAGTTAATATTGCTCTTTTGTATAATGCGATCAATTAAACTACAATAACAACGGCTAGCTTGATCCAAAGTTAATTGAATTCAAACAGAAAGATCTGCATGGAGGATTACAATTGGACATCTTTATAATGGCTCACCAAGAGTGGATACGCGAATGGCGGGTATTTGACACAAGGATTTTTTCTGAGTCTCATCCGAAGGACCGTTACGCATTTCCGGTTGGATCTCAGGGATAGTACATGTGAACCATTCAATTCAGTCGAATTTCTTACTTTTTCAAACTTTTACCAGTCACCCAGCATCAGTGCCCTGGATCTTTATGGGCGTAAGCTCAGCATTTCAAAATCCAATGATCACTCCTTAATTAATATTTTTCAATCTATTCCCACCATGAATTGACGTATCTATAAAATATCATAATGTAGCAAAAACAAGTCAGCAAATGACGGCCAAAAATGAACTATTGGAAAGCATTTAGTGCGGTCTGTTTCTTCATGGGAGTCGTTAGTCGTTCCGGCCAGCTTCATTTAGACCTTTGAATAGAATATGTTAGCCAGTCAGGGAAATATGACTGACGACGTTTCCAGGGGAAGTGGCGCTCCTTTGGCTCGACCCAACAAACGCGATTTACGATTTTTCCGCCATGCTGAGGGCACTGGAATATCTCTCTGTGGTAGTTGTAAAATTGGTAGTGTGTATGAAATTCCGAGGAACCAGTGCCCTTCACTCTGTTCCGGAAAATTGCTAAGGCGAATCCTTTTACCATACACAAACTGCCAATTGAATACAGATTCTCTTTCATTGCGAAAATATCCAAGTAATACTTTATTCACATCGACAAAACCAAGGAAGAATCACCTAGAGGAAAGTAGGAATCACAGATTTAAACCACCCTAAGAATATCTGGATGTACACCTGAAATATCCCATATAAACCTTCCACTCTCCGCCGACTGAACAGATCCACCACCGGTATTCGCCTGCTGAATTCATTCACATTCCTATTATTCCAACCTCTCAGAAAATCACCCAAAACAAGGTTAATGACTCACCGAAGCTCGTTCACGCCAGCACTGAGACCTCCCACCGTTTTTAGAAGTGTTCCAGCACAGAACATGGCGATTAGCATGGAAGATCCCGAAAGATACGCTTCTAACGGTAAGAACACGCAGCGCCAGAAGAATTCGGGGAGTCCTGAAGGAAGTAACCCTATTTTATCCACAATATCCACCTGAAATATGGGCAAACGACTAACGAAGAGAGTCACACAGGAATATGCGACAGCAATTGCATTGCATAACACAATTGTTAGTACAATCTTCACTGCCGACGCAACGTCCATGAAAGGTGAGGAACTGACCACCGCACAGTCTCGAATAGCTTTATCAACTTGAGGCAAGGAATTAAGTAGGTCAATAGTTGTTTGTACATTTGTAAATATCCCATACGCGTAGCCCCAGGGTACAAACGAGATAAAAAATGTAGAAGTACAGATCACCGTTGCCGTCGCGGTGCAACAGATACAAGCTGGTAAACGCTTTATGGACAATGCTTGCCAAACCAATGGTGGTCACAATTACGTATTTCAACTTCTTTCTGAGAGGCACCACAGTGTAGCGCTGGTTAGATGTTTTCATGAAAGGAATCAGGCAGAGAATTTCGCAAACCCAGAAGATCCCGTCGTAGCTCCTGTCGGCCACTTCGATTATTACAGAAGAACTAATCAGTCTGGATCGAAGCTTTTCACAAACTTCAGGGTCTCTACTTTCATCAGACTTCGGTGGTTCTGAAACTGCATGGCGAGCTCGGATTTTGTATTTCTTGACACCTGTGTCCGAAATACGTTTTCTACACCTCGATTTTTTCACCATTGTTATGAGTAGAAAAACTGCAGTTGTCTAACAGCACTAAACCGGGGATGGAAAATCGTGAAAAAGTGAATAATAGTTATAGCTTGTGGCTGATCATATAAATGATATTCAATATGAACTCATTGGGAATGCGTGGAGTACGTCAGGTGCTTTGCTGGGAATCCAGGCCGTGTTGACTGTATTCATTGGTCTTTTCATGAATAAACCCACTTAGTTTATCCGCATGGTAGTTCAGTTGCGTATATTTTGGTACAGAAAAATTGTTATTAATTTATAATATAATTTATCATTACTTTTGGCTATCCTGGAGCTATTGTTATGATGTATGTATGATGTTATTTCAGCGGCCCTACCCGTAATGATCATGGGTTAGGACTTTGTGGGGGGGATATCT
>WJFA01004257.1:0-11045 GCA_009870155.1 Pseudobourletiella spinata | reverse complement strand
CCAGGTTCACGGAACTTTGAAAACGAAATGCGGGGAAGTATGTGGGGCAACATTTTTGTAGCAACGTGTCAGGAACGACTGGCATACGCTGGGCTATGCGCGCCCGTGACCGCGGGCTCAGGTACTTGTATAACTTTGAGCCTTCCAGCGCGTTCCTACATGTAGTCCATGTGTGCATATGTAATAACATATGTGACTCCATCTCGTGCGTGTTGGTAAACGTGTGTACTACCTGTAGGCTTGTGTGTGTGTGCTTGAGCGAATGCGTGAGGTTTAAAAGTGTGTGTGATTGCATATTACTCACTAGTTAGTGTGTGTGCATATGTGCATACGTGTGCGCGTGTGTACTTGGGAACGCCTGTGTGTGTGTGCCTGTAGTGCCTCTGTTGGCGGCGGCGGCGGCTCTGTCCGTGCGGATGCAGGCCTAACGGATGACTTTCCTCACGTCCTACTTTAATTAACTCTGACGGCAGGAGAAACTCTTTCTATACTACCCGGCCCTTTTTCCATGAAGTCAAGGGCGGAAGATTTATGGGAGCCCTTAAATGAACGCTACGTCGAACATATCGAGGATGGAGACAACTTGGTTTAATGCTAATGGATTCTGAATGTGGAAAGTCTCTGGACTTTAATTCTGCTCACTTCACATTTGAACATGTGAGGAAAGAGAACTTGCTCCTCCACCTCGTCCAAAACACCCTAGAAACGGATCCACTCCCTTTTTGCCTCTTACATGCCCGCTGAGTGACACGGGGGATAAATTAAAATCCTACGCCGACAACTCTCGGGAATTCCAACAAGTTCCCCGCCTCCAAAATACAAACACACACACACACACACACACGAGCCAAATCCTCAACATATTACTTTCCCATCATCCGGCGTGTCATCATACACAAAGGGCAAGGGGTGAGTTTCGCAGCCACAGGCCAAGGGGCATTTCCCCAGGATTTGGACGTAGGTGGTTAGGCAGGTTCTCCTTGATGTGTAGTTTCTCAACTTGAAAAAATGTAACGTGCCGCCACGAGTTTTATCAATGTCTACTTACTTCCATTTCTTCATGATCATCATTCATCACTCGGATAGCTCAAAGGGACGGTGACAATGTATTCTGTAATGTGGGGCGGATTTTGCTCTACTGTGAGCAGAGATGTTTTTTCAGATGAAATGAAATTTCGTGAACATTTTCAAGAAAAGCATCCAATAATTATTCTTAAATGCAGTTATGCGTGAAAGTTTGAACCAGGCTCAAGTGAAGTGGCTCAGCTAAGGTATGTATGAATGAGTAATGGAAATTTTGAATGCTGAATATTCAGTAATTGTAGTAGGAAACCCTTTGTAATTAGCAGTCAAAATTTTGCATACTCACAACAATGGGTAGGTATGCACGTTACAACAGTACAATAAAAATTATACACAATGAAAATACCAAAAATCAACCCACAGAATACTCTTAAAACACTGACGTGCTGGTTCTGACGTCAGTGATCGGTACGGATTTGTAAGAGGCTGCAAGCGCGCGGGATGGGAGTAACTTTTAAAAATTTCCAAGTTTGCCTGATAATAAACGTATATCTTAATATCCTTCCGTTTCCCAACAAGTTCTCGTCTGAATCAACTAAGCTGGATCCTCCCCAGACACTGAGATCAAGTTCATCCGGTCCAGAGGGAGGTAGTTCAAGCCTTCAGGCGCCCCCAGCCGTCCCTTCATCCTCCACAGCTGGAAAATCCCGGCGGAGAAGACAGAAGTGAGGGTAAGGATGACAACTGACATGAGAATGGTAAATTTTCCAGATCCCCGCTCGTGCGCAACGCTTGCCTCCAACTCCCTCATCCGTTCCCTCAAAGCCTCGTACATATTCAACATGTCCTGCAGGCCACTCCGGATCAAAATCTCATCTGGCAGCTCCAGCCTCCGGATCGGCGTCCTCGAAATAATTCCATCCGCATTACTACTACAGATTTTGGCCGCCGAGAAAATCCGCGTATTATTCTCCCACACTGAACAATTGCACGGGACTGTGAGTAAAAACTCGGACTCTGTCCCGTTGGACACTTGAAAAGAACCGTCCGACAGAACCGTCCCGTTACACTTCACCGAGATGTTCGTGGGCCGGAAGTGGTGGGGACTCACGCGACTGTAGAATAGGGTGGACGGTGAAATTTCCCTCACGTAAGGTGCTTCCGCCAGATCAAAGGAACTGCAGTGGATGTTGGATCTGCAGAAGAAAAGCATCACTCGGTCCACAGGGTTGGTCAAGGCGGAATGAGCACAGCTGAAGGCTCGGTCACGCGTCGGGTTATCATCATCATCGCGCAAGTGAGACGCGGAGACATGACAGAGTTTCTCCATCCTCCCAATAACTGATGCTGAGCAGTCCACCTTGAGCGTCTCCTCTGTCTCGGCTCGGAAGGCAACTTCCGGTGGGATCCCGGACAACTCGCACAGGCTGTAGTCCCCCCGACTCGTCAAGAAGATGGACGGGACCGGGTGGAGTTGACGTAATTGGAGCGAACTAAATCCTGCGCGCCGGACTGGAACTAAAAGGCGGACGACTAAAACATCCGCCTGATCAGGATCCTCGTGATCCCCCGAATAAATACAATCTGTCAATTCCAAGGAGTAGTATTTGTTAATCTCCGATGTTGTCCAAGGTATTGCTAATTCCAAGCCCAATCTCCCTGCTTTTCCTTCAGCTGTCCTCAGTGCGCCAGTCAGCATTGTCTGGTTGATCAAATTGGCGGGAAGACGTCGTTGGGACGAGCAGGTTTGAACAGCTGAGTCCCACTCCGCCATTCCCACGGTAGTGGCCACGAGAAGGATAGCCTGTAGTGCTGTGTACATGTTGATTTCAAAAGATTTCCTGTTCAGTGGATCCGCAATGTGTTGAGCATAAGATTTGTTGAAACTTTGAAGGGCGTCCACTAGGACGGCTTCAGCGTTGGCCATCATCATCCCATTATTCGTCCCAGGCTCAGCATCAAGTGTGACCAGCCGTTCAGGTCCCAGCGGGCAGGCACTCAGTGCAGCGAGATAGCTCTGGACTTGAACAATTCCCAAGGTATTGATTGAAGACTTGTCGTTGTTGTTGTTGCTGTTGAAGTGCGGGGAAATGTGTTCACAAGAGAAATCCTGAGCCAAGAACAAGCTCATCTCCGAAGGAGGAGTGACGTCGGAGGGGATTCGACGGTGGCGGCTGGTGGTGAGATCGGCGGCGGCGGTGAAATTCCGTGTAATCTGCTTCAAGTAGAAGGCAATGGGACAGGCGTAACCGGATTTCTTGCTGTCGCTCAAGCTACAATTCTCGGCTTCAGACCAGTTGAGATCCAGGGGATCCCAGTGGGGCCGTTCCAATTGAAAGATGATGGGGATGTAGGATGTGTAGAAAATGGGCTTTTCTCTCGACGGGACATAATGAATTCCGGGGCCGAAATGTGGGACGTCTTCCGCTGTCTCGACGGATTCCATGCTCCAGGAGGGTTCACTCACAGCAGAGCGGAGGCAAAGCAAAGCGAGCCCAAGTTTCCAACACCCGTCCATTTTGTCGACTCAATTGTGAGAATGGAAAACTAATTGGAAGATGATGATGAGGATGAGGATTTTGCGGTTCACAATTCCAAGAATGTTACTGACAGCGAGAATTTCCTGTGGAGAAACTTGAAATATGCTATATAATTTCTTCCGCTGCCCTAGAGCACTGAACGAATGAAACCCTGCCTGTTGCGCCTGGAAGGAGGAACGGACGGGTCAATTCCGGTGGTGATGGTGGAAAAAAGTATGCGTGAGAAAATGTGGGCAACTTGGCTCATATTATGTGAATGAGAAAAAATTCTGCAAATGACAGATGGCAATTTCCCATATGATTTCGGCCCCACTTGAGCACACATGTCACCCTCTCACGATCACGACTATCGTCAAGTTAATTATTACTGAGCCATGTACTGAAGCCCGAATTGAAACATGTGTCAGAACTTGTGACTGTATGTAGAACATGGGAAAGTCAGGAGGGCTTGACCATTGACCTATACTGATGCACAAACAGAGACCATGTATACAGTAGAAAGTTTGCTGAGCAGTTGAGCTTATAAACCGAGGCAGTTCAAATGGATACGAGTGATCTTTTGTTTCCTCACATGAGTTTATATTTATTTTTTTAATCTGAGATGGAACATACAGTACAAATTCCGAAACAATAGCTCACACTGATGCTATTATTATTAGCAGCAGCTCTTGGATTGCTGAGAACCTCGGAAAAAGTAACAAATAGTTGTTAATACGCTATTTTTATATCAATACGCCTTTAAAACTTTGTTAAATTAAAATTTGAGGGATTTAAGAGCCCGGTGTAGTTCATCCATGATGTGGATGTGACGAATAAAGTAGTCACCGTAGCGTCGCCCAACTTTCGTGTCCGCAATGTGAACCATGTCTTTATCGATGTAGAAATCAACCTAGTAGAATAAAATACATGATTAATAAAAGTTTAAGTTAAATCATTTTTAAGCACTAAATTCAAAGAATATGATACTTAGCGTAATTGTAGTATGTTTTTCTGAAGGAATGCATACCTCGGAACCCGCCTGGAATTCACCATCCAAAGAACTGATCCCCTTGGTCCAAACTACATTGTGCATCTTGTGCTTGAAGCAAAGTAAGCATTCCCCAAGAGCCGTCTGATCCGTCTCCATGAAAGCGCTCAGCTTGGAAATCGGCATGGTGGTGTACAACTTGAGGAAGGACCGTACAGTGGGCAAATAAATCTGTTGGGCAACTTCCTGAAGGAAAATCGTCTTTTGGATGTACAACGGCTCCTGGTTCGGATCCGGAGCTGCGCCATTTTCTATGCTCGGCGGCACCGGCGACAGAAATTTGGGACACGCGAATAGGAAGCAATTTTCAAATTCCTTTAAAAAATAATTTTTTCCTGGTCATATTCCATTCATGGGACTCAAATTTTTGTCTATGCAACACGTTGTCAGATGTTAATCTGCGGAACATGATTTTTATGTTTACTGCTATCACCTTCAGGTCTCCTGCTTGCATTCTTGCCATCTTCTCAGCGAATTTCCGGTCTTGCAACACGGCGTTAATGGATTCGTCAATGGACTGCGGGTGAAGGACCAGACAGACGGCCAACATCGTGTACATCTGCTCCGTTTGCTTGTTCACCTATCGTTGAAAAATAATTTTCAATAAATAAGGTAATTAAAATAAAAATAAAATGAATAAAACTAATGTTTACAAATAAAATAGTTAATAGAAAAATTGGAAAAAATCGTAAAAATAAAATAAACACAAGTAATGTCCGCAAATAACATAATATTAAAATGAAATGAAATTATGTGCAGGGCGGACATACACAAATCCAATAAGAAATGATTTTGTGAAATGCTTTCAGCACACTCGGACATGATTTTCACATAAAACCTTAACAAACCTGATCATTCTGATACGACTTGGCTTGGAACATCTGTCGGATGCGCTGCATGTACAAAAGGGAGTTGGTGTAGGTCCTGATAGCATCCGCATAACGTCTCATCATCACATACGCGAATCCCACGTAGTAATAAGTTGTGATCTGACAAGCCGGCACATTGCAATACATGGTCTGAAACACAAAAAAAGAACAATTAGTTCACACTATTTTGTTAATCCTCTCCAGACTATCTCAATACGGCCAGAATGACTGAAGCCGGTCAGGCAACTTACATTCTTGTGCAGATCGATGTTCTCCAAGACTTTGACAGCCAAGTGGTAGTCTCCCAGCATGCTGTGCACCCTCAAAAGTGCAATGATGCTAAAGTACCCCAACATCTTGTACAGCGGGGACTTTCCGAACTCCCCGGCCACCTCATCCGGGTTCTCATTGTTGAAATAGGCCTTTAGCTGAGCGTTGATATTGCTCTTCTCGATCAATGAGTACAGGACGTTGAGGACACTCAACACGGACCAAATGTACGAGTGGTCCTTGATGTAGCTCATTTCTTCCTGGTTCAACTTGGGCGAGCGTCGGAACTGGCTGAAGGATTGGAATTGGTACACGAATTCATCAATGATTTCCCACAACCACTGGTTCGTCAACGTCAAGTCAATAGGCTCAGGAGATGCTGGAAAGAAATAGAGATCCAAGGATAAATCAAACAATGGGAACCTCAATAAATCCTAAAAAACACACTATCGTCGTAAATATCTTACTCAGTATCATGTTGAACAATTCACAGTAGTTACTGTAACTGTTGCACCGGTCGGAAAAGGTAAGACTTTGCGGAAGGGCAGCGTAGATGTGTCGGAAATACAGTTCACGGTATAGGGTGACGAACAGTGGCTCATCCACCAAATGACTGATTTCATACGGCCATTTCTCTTCCTTGAAGTAGTCCTTGGTGAGTTGAGGGAATCGGATCTCGTACAAGTTTTCAATCTCCGCCGTGTCTCGGTTGTTGATCGCCTTGTACAGATGCGTGATGAATTTAGCCACTGCGTCTGGATACTGATACTTGGACACGCCCGTGGGTGGACCGTAGTCTCCATAATTGTCGTAGCCTTGGTCCGCATACTGAAATTTTTACAATACAAATGAGTTTAATACGATCAGTTTACAACATTATCATTACGGGAGCAATCCTGTCGGTTTGAAATTTCTAACTCGGTTAAAACTGAGCCGTCCTAAGCCAGTTTAAGATTTCTAACTCATTCATTTTACACTGAGTCAAACTAAGCAGGGTCAAAACTCTAAAGCCACTTTACATTAAGTCAAACTAAGCCGAGTCAAAATCCCTCAGCCGGTTTACATTTTACCAAACTAAGCCAAGTCGAAATTCCTAAGTTAAGTTTACATTGAGTGAGGCAAAACCGATTTAACCTTTTCACATCAGTTTACATTAACCAACAATACGCCAGGTCAAAATTCCTAAATCAGTTTACACTAAATCATGCTAAGTCGGTTCAAAATTTCTACGCCCGGTTACACTTAATCATACTAAGCCGGTTCAAAATTTCTAAGCCCGTTTACACTTAATCATACTAAGCCGGTTCAAAATTTCTAAGCCAGTTTACACTAAATCATATTAAGTCGATTCAAAATTTCTACGCCAGTTTACACTAAATCATACTAAGCCGGTTCAAAATTTCTAAGCCAGTTTATATCAGGACACACTAAGTCGGCTTCTTGAACCGCAGTATCCCGACGCAAATACCTCTAAAAATCTTGCTAAATTCCCCAGTTTTTTTATTAATTGCGAAAAAATCAGACGAAACTTCAAATCCCAGTAAATCTTTATAACCTAACAGACCAACCGGCTTTCCTGCCTCATGCCACACAAATAAACCTGTCATCACAGCAACATTCTATCGGCATTTCCCAACAATGCTAAAATAGTGAATTACCTGATCGTAATAATCCTCTTCGTACAGTCTCTCATCCGACCTCTGACTATCCTTCCTTCCGTATCGATTCATTTTACGAAATTTACTGCAACTTTTTGTCAAAATTTGTTAATTCCACAGATAATCTGTTTCTGTAACACTCACCCCACACGCCAGGATCACAACTCTGCTGCTGCCTACAATATGGAAGCGTGCATGTCGAATATGCGAATGTTATAGCCTGCTGGCTCCCAAAAGTATCCCGCCCATGCCATCTACGGGTACCTTGGAAGTACCCAGGACTGCCGCAGCTTCATGTTCGCGGGAAATTTATTGCGTCCAAATGTGACAACTTGAGCGGAAAACACCGCAGTCTGCTGCCGACTGTTGTGGCAACAGCACATAGTTTCTTGTTATTATCTTTTCATATCCCTGCGGGGAAGACAGTTGGATTATTTTTTTAAATCCCATTTTATTTCCCCCAATTTCATTTGCATCCCTTACCCAAAAGCACTGTCCATAACATAGCCCCCTTAAGTGTACACTGACTTTATGTCCGGGTCTCTCTATAGTCAAAATAATTTGGAAATTACGCTTTGGAGCTTTCTGTCTGGAATCGGGACGGGAATTGTCATGGAAATATTCCACTGAAGATAATCACCTACACCCGGGTGACATACAACCCGTGTTCAACATCATGGTGGGATCCATGGAGAAGCGCTATGTGTATGTCCGGAAGAAACTGGACGACTTGGGCTACCGGGAGGCCTTTGGGCTCGAGTCCTTCGCCCTCGTCGAGCGGCTGCTGGCCGACTTGATCAGTGGCTCAGAAAGTCTGAAAAAAATCTCGGCTGAGGCATCCATGTACCAAAAGGTTGAAACGATTTTCTCATTTTTATTTTTACATTAGCACCTCCTGCTAGCAAACTCATGCTTTTATAAAGTGCGAGCTTCGATACGGGGGAAGAGCTCCACTTTAATCCCCATAAATTGAGCCATATCACATTTAATGGGATCACCATCAGTTTCCCGGAGCAGAGAGCTACTTTGGTCAACAAAGGGTGGACCAGAAGTTGTTGCTTCCTAATAAGTGGTATCTATACATGTATTTTGTGTCTATGTACCACTTACGCATATACAAGTGTGTGGTCAAGCATAGGAATATAGCCGTTCCCGCTGACTATCAAGTCCGCCCTTATACGCAGAATGTGGCATGCCGTGTGAGTATTAGCGGGCCAACACACTCATCCAGTGACCTCATCAAACCTTGGTCGTCCATGAAATCTATAGTTGAAAAGGTGCCCCATTCATCATCTTATTCATTCTGCCGTACCTATGGCAATAATGCACCTTGTGGGGGAGGGAACTTGAGCATGAGGCTGTTGGACGCCTGGCCTTTAGGGTTTGTATAATAGGAAGTGGTTTTGGGCCGGTTCATCTCCAAAGTGCAAGCAGAGCAAGTGCGGGCCAGGATAGATGTGATTTTCTTTCAACGTCTTGTACCTTGCCAAATTACACAGAAACGTAAAAGAGCCTCCCAAACTCTCGTATTGATTGGCAAGAATCGATAGTGGGAGCAAACATAATTAGGGTCCAATGATTTTCTTCCCATCGGTTCCGGGTCACTACGTTTCACACACACACACGCAAACACACACCAACCCGTGATCACAACCCTACACACACAGACCAACACGTACACACAAACTGCTGCAGAACAACGCATAATCACAAACACACACACGTGCCTTTGTTATCCAAAGTGGGCACTGACATCAATGGCTCTGTGAACCATTGGATGTTCGCCCCCACCCCACTTCGCACGCTCACGTCCGCGAGTCCCGGAACCAGGATACAATTACACACCTGTCAATGCGCTATAAGTCAATCTGAAAGTGTGACCTCCATTACAGGAGCTTCCAATTTAAATGTAAAAGATGCTCCTATACACCCTTGTGGAAACCCCGGGAAAATGATTCATTCCGCTCGCATTCCGGGTGTTCGGTGGCAGAAGCGGTAAGAACTGTAGTACGGTAGCAGTAGAGTAGGTGAGACGCGGGCAGCTGTACAACACAGTGATTAGCAGAAGCCTCTGTTATTAAAATAAGAAAATTCACGATGAGAGTAGAGGGTCGCACTGAGCACTATAGTGAGCTTTCGTCCAACTTTACGTGGAGAGACGTACAAAATACACCCATTTAGAATAGTAATCTTCAGATTAATTAGTGGGACCGGATCGATTTGAACAACCGAATCCAACGCGTGTGTCTATCTCCCTCAAAGAATTGCCAAAAATCCCCACCTCCTCTGTATGTAGCCTACGCTCGAGGAACAAACAGTATGCCTCGACGAGCCCGCCATGGCCATAATGAAAATATTGTCCAGTAGTCACATGTAATTTGGGGCAAGGTGGAACTCTGCGCCAGTCGCGTCGCAACCTGAGGCTATTACGCTCAAGTACATTTTGAAAGGAGGCGGGAAGGTGTGACAAGTGGATCCGTTACTCACCTCAAAGTCATATATATGTTTATATGAGATAGAATCGAAAGACCAAGAGGGTACACATAGGTGGGTGGTTGGGAATGGTCGAGTTTAATCCTGTCGGAGTCGACACAGGAGTTATTATTTGATTATTATTCGTCACTGTGGGAAATATTAAGAGTAAGCGCCATGCGAGCTGTCTGCTGTCTCTCTCTCTCTCTGTATTTCCAGCCGCGACGACAAGTAATTGTGAACGTACAGTGTATAGTGGCAGGGCATGTGGGAATAGTTGAGGTAACATCCGCATGCCTTCGTTTACCTGGAATCTGGCTATGGCTACCCTGCTGCGTGTCAGCTCCGAGTGGATAGAGTACAACTCGGGTCCTGGTGCTGGTTCTGGTCCCCATTCAGGGGACAATGAATCCCTGGACAATAGGTAACAGCTGTGTCCTTCCACGTACCACCAGCCCGCCAGAGAAACACAAATATCATGCGAGTTAAAAAATATTTGGCGGGAGCGACAGTGTGACAAGGCTCACAGTTTGTACTTGACTACGACGGTCATCATTTTATCTGCTCACAGAACCAGAGGGCTCTTCATCAGCTCTGGCAATATATCTGAGTAGAACGTGGTAGGGATCTTCAGTTTCTTCTAGGTTGCACAATTCACATCGATTCGAAGTTATATAATGACATGACAATAAACAATATGTGAAGCATTGTTTGGTAGACTAGGGGTCATTTCCCGCCGTACAGGCCCATTAATCCTGACCAATAATGAAACTGCTTTACGGAGAGTGAAAATTTTGTGACTTTGTCCAAGGGACTTGTGCATTCAGAGAGTGATACGAGATTATGTACATTAATTATGGGACAAAAAAGCTTTTGTTTTGTCCCTGGGATACGCATTAGAGACAACGGCAGGGTTCTAAAATGCGTCTAATGGGATAATAATGAAAAATTAGAATCCAGCCGCGGCGCCGCTACTGTTGTACCTTAGCTTTTATTGAATAGGGAATGCTCCAGCTGTGCGTCTCACTTACATTCTCCAAACATCTCACCAGTACCCGTGCCTTTGTCTCTCACGGTCAACTCCATGGGGCAAAGCGTGGGTTTATTCGGGTCAGGATGGATTGATGGATGGAAATGATAAATTAGAGCCTATAGCGGTTTTTTCCATGCATAGCAATGAGTGGTA
>WJFA01004256.1:0-11047 GCA_009870155.1 Pseudobourletiella spinata | reverse complement strand
GAAGCGGCAGCAGAAGACCTATCGAATGCGCTATTGCGCATGTCTCTGCGCCATCTGGTGTAGGAGTTACGAGAAGGAAAGTTCAGCGTTTACGATAATGTTACAAAAGCATGTGGTTTTTACCATGTGCGGTAACTTCGGAATCAGCCGTCGGATTTGAGCGAGCCTGGTACCGAAAAATTACTTAAAGCCTCAGCTTTCGATTGTGACCATATTCATAGTCCTCCGTGGAGGCGTTCGGGCACGAGAAGAAATATAAATGTGACATTTCATTTTGGGACACCCTGTATATGCATAAAGTGTTTCGAGGAGCAAGTTTGCTGGTGTATTGGAGAGCGTACTACAGAAGAGACGTGAGGTTATGGTATGCCGGCGGTGCTAGAGTGGTTGCTGGTATGACGTGCTTTCATGTCGGAATATTAATTATTACTTGGGGTTATGTGATGCTTACGTGGGGATTGATGGGGGAAAATATTGCAATTTTACGACGATTGTGATGATGAGGATGGCGGCAGTAGGTAAACTTCACGCTTGCAAACAATATGATAGCTCTTTGATCTTTAGCATGAAGTCTCGGGCACAATGCCTTCTTGACGTGGCGGGAGCTCGTGAATATAATCGTTGAAAGTGAAGTGCCGTGATACGGGACCTCCTCTAGGTATCACACCCATTGTTTTCATCCCGCCGTCCTAGAATTCCCACTAGGCGGAGAGCCGGGGGAAGGATCCCACCTGACTTTGTCCAATGTGTGCAGATTTTGAGATCTTGCCGTGGGCTGGATAATTTTGGGCAATTGTGGAGTGACTGAGGGTGATTGGGATGGAATGGGAACTTGACCGTATATTGGTATCAATTCTACTCACACTTACTCATGTGGGTTTAACAAAACTGTCTCAGGGGAATTCTAGTCAATAAATCTATCGTTGTAGACTGTTGCCATAAGAGGGAGCAGTGGCGAAAGAGCGGGGACAGGGATTATTTATCTTTTTTAAAGTATGGTCTCAACATGCACACGCAGCTACACTTACGAATACACATGCGCGCTCTCAAATAGTCTCAGTATGCATCTGTAAGTCAAACTATATCTTGACTTCGCCTCCCATGCTTCTCGGATGCTGGGTTGGGAGTATACACAGTATTTTTTAAAATTGCGTGGTAGCTTACGACGGTGGCCATGGATTGTTATTGATATGCACTCTTCCAGGAGGCAGTAACCCTTGTTTGACTTCATCAGGTGGAGGTAATTAAAAAAATGAATGGAAGTGGTGGAACGTGTGCTGCGAAGGATGATTGTATGGGAAATGGACAAAAAAAACAGAAAAAAGCCCTGTCTGTGGCCCGAGCTCTATTTGGAAATGATGTTTTTGAAGTAAAAGTGCGACCGGAGCGGGATGATATAGGGTGAGGGATGGAGTCGGGAATGAATGAGGAATGCAGAATGGCCCGTAGTCATAGATGGAATGTGAAATGAAAAGGTGCAATTTGGTGTGGTGCTCCCCGTGTAATGTCATGCAAATGGGAATTCTTCTCCTTTCGTTCAAAATCCAACTAGCTCATGACTCTAGCTCTGGTACGTATGTGTACGTGTGTGCGTGCAGGGTATGCATGCATGTGAGTGTGTGTATAGGATGCGGTGAAGTTATCATGTGCACGGAGACCATTGAGTTTTTGGAACATGGGGATTGTGTGCGTATTTGGGCACCCAATGTTCGGCTACTCTATTCAATACGGGAAGATAAATTAGTTGACCTCCCTTGCTCGTTCAACTGGAGTTCTTCCGGACGACGACTTGCCATGGTACAACACAAGACGGAAATATTTTTCAAACTTTTACCCGTCCTTCCCCGTTGTTGTTGCTGACAAGGCTGCGTGTGCGTGGGTGAGAGCTGAAAGTTGCCGGTCGGATTCCAGTTGAATAGCAAAGCATGCGTAAGAAACAGGGAACCTGTACTCACACATACGCACACACATTCAAGTTTTTGCTCGCTCCCATAATCTCCCACCAGTGCCGCTCGCTCCACTTTACTTCTTTAGCCTTGTTCGCCTGCCCTTATGGGCATTTCAATCCGTCCTCCACAGTACATGATTCTTCAGAGATAAATTCACTCACCAGTTCGGGTTGAGTATACTGTTAAAGTCCAGCCATTAGTCAACCTAGCATTCCTCCGCCCCAATATGCTTTGCAGAGCTAATGAATTACGGCTGAGCAGCCAACCAATTGGGTAGAGTTTTACAGGTGCATGCCGCTGGAAGCGGGAAGGAGGTGTGAGAGGTATGACGGGAAATGACCGCCACTAATTTTTACCGGCCAGAAGAGTTTGGACGGACCAGTGTGATTACATAATAGGGGGAACGTCTATATATTGGTTTTCCACGAGTAGGATGGAATAGGAGCTCCGGAAGAAATTATGTACATTTTTGAGAGTAAGATGCGAATAAACATAGAATTTGTCCGCGAACCATGGGGAGGAAACGGAGGTTGCAGGTGGCTAAAGTCAACAACAACGTGTCGTCGAGAACTCTGACAAGTTTGGATTTTTGTTTTGTACTTTACAACCTAATTACCCCACCGATCCGATCATTTAAGGCTGTGTAGAAATGGAGTGGGCCCATGGTTCCAACGTGCACAAACCACACAATCACGAGCTTCCGAGCATGTGTGTAACGAAGTGTGAGCGCCTTGAGTTGTCTGGTGGCCATAGATGTACTCTGCGGGTTTCTCAAATTGTAAATCTGCGGTGGCATTAAAAGCTTGTGTTAGAATCTGTGCTGCACAAAGCTGAAAAATCATTCGGGGATAGTTTTTCCCATGGAAAGGCTGATTCCTACACTTTAGAACTTGGTATTTGGTGTTGTGACTGGTGCGCGGGAATATGTGTGTAATTCTAGAGCAAATAGCTGCTCTGTTAGCTAGGTTCGCGCGGCGCGGTGGATAAGTCAAGCCAACTCGGTCGGTTTGAAAAGCTAATGATTCCTGAATAATTATTTTACAGGTACACTGATGTGGAGGATAAGTGATTTTGCTGCCAAAATGAGAGAAGCCAAAGCCAAAGATGGAGTGGAACTCATCAGTGCTCCCTTCTACACTAGTCAGTATGGATACAAGCTCCAGGTGAGTCTATATGAGAACGGCGTCGACCGTATCATGTCATGTCTATGAAGTTGTGCGTAATGGCATCTTAAATTTAAAATTACTTTCGCCCCCTGGTCTCAATTCAAAACTGACACATGCACGCTCCTTTCGTCTCCTTTCCTTACTTCCACCTAAATTCTTGGATTATTTTTTGCTCTTGTTCTGCTTTGTAATTCCACGGGATTTAGTTTCCACGTGACTGTGTGTGAGCGTTCGTTTGTGTGTTTGGTGTACACAGACTTGTCTCGATATATTTCTCCTTCCCTCCCCTCGAGAGATTCCAAGTATGAATGGACTTTGTGAGAGAAGGAATGTAATTATGATGGTATACTGTGCTGCAGCGGAGGGGACACTAAACTCGTTTGATGACAAGAATTATTGAAGTTTTTGCAGCAGGGTTATTGTGTGGGTGTGCTGTCGCAGTCGCATGTACGAGGATCATGACGGAAATAGTTAAGATTGCTATCTCTGGGAGGACATTCCCTCTACAGATTTTCATCCAAATGTCCGGTCGTTTTTCCCCTGGAATGACGGATTAAGATAGTTGAATTGTAGAGGAAGTGGATTTCCATTGTTTTACCGTGATATGTGATGTCTCCGTGTAGTTTGGCAGCATCACAGTAGCAGCCGCTTGATGGCCAGGGGTAGCATGCCTCAGGTTGTGATATGGTGCTTTGAAGGGTCAGAATGAAAGTGCTTGCGTGTCATGGTAGGACTGGTGGGAGTACATAGAGCAAATAAAAGACTTTTGGCTGCTAATATGTCATGCCGTCATGCTGGGACGGGATCACTTGGAAATGTTTCTTGCAAAGTTTTCTCCTCTCATTGTGCAATTAAGGTGAAGATTTGATGTTGATAACTTGGAAATAACATGAGATTGAACACGGTGGTTATGACGAGGGGACAAGACTTTTAGAACATGTCTCTGCGTTTGTAGAAAGCATGTGTGTATGTGTGTGTGTGACCCCAGCATAATTTCAATAAATATCTCAAGTTACTCCAACGTGTCAGCTGGAAGGTAAAGTTGCTGTCTGGCAGACCAGAGTTTATGTCGACTCTCGGCGGGTTTAAGGACATACAGACCGTGTGACACATCATGTCTTCATTGTTCCCTGTGCCCACTTACTACATTCATCCCATGTTGGCCCTGTCAACTCTGAAGCATGGTGTATTTATCTTTGAAACTGCCGTCATTATTCCCTACTAAAATTCTTCGCTTACCTTTACCTCTGCCTCATTCTATTGCTTTGACGGGGAATGGAAAATGCGGAATGTTTGGAGATTTGTACAGGTTTGTAACCAGATGCTAATGACTGGATTTTTCGTGTGAATAGGCCTCGGTTTTTCTCAATGGAAACGGCGTGGGTGAGAACAGTCACGTGTCTGTCTACATCAAAATCTTGCCCGGGGACTATGATCCCGTGCTCAAATGGCCCTTCTCTCATGCTGTATCCTTCACCCTCTACGATCAGAACCCCACAGCAGAAAAGGTGAGTTGTTTTCAACCTTCGAGCCTATTTTACCCATGTAACTGGTGTTTATAATAAATCTAACGTAACCTTGTTATCATTTAGACACTGAATATTGTGGAGAGTTTCAACCCGGATCCAACATGGAAGAACTTCCAGAGACCCAGCCGAGAGCCTGACACCCTGGGATTCGGCTTCCCCCGCTTCGTCTCACATGAAACTTTGATGAAGAGGAATTACATTCGGGACGACACAGTATTCATTCGAATCAAGGTCGAAGCTGGGAAGATAGTAGCTGTTTAACTTTTGAAGAATGAAGGGGGCAGACGATTGTCCTCGGTTTTGATTCACTTCTTGTGTTCAACTGCGAAAAGGCTTTATTATTAGTATTATTATTATTATTATTATTACTATTATGATTATTATTACTATGAATATTTTTGGTGCAAACGGTTTCACTTGAAAAAATCGGAAACATTTGTAACTGCTATACGTAATTCCCTTCGAACTCTGACGACAGTAATAACGATCATGTCATTTGCAGAGGTAAAACCGATTGATGTCACAACACCCAGAAGCCCAATTCATGTCACCTCAAATCTTAAGTATTTCTTTCTAGTTCTAGACTTACTGGTAATATCATGACGTCTTCGTTCAACAACAACAACAATGTAATTTAGTCAATATCAAGTGCTGGTTCGGGGGAAATAGTCTTAAATTGCTAGAATATTAGTTACAACTGTACAGGGCTACATATATACGCAAGTTCAAATGTTCAAATAGATAGCAGTATACTGACAACGGCTCTAATAACAGTAGGAAGCATGTACGTACAATAATAGTGAAGAGCTATTCCGCGCCCTCCAAGGGACAGACTGTACATATCGTAGGCATAGTTGTATGGAACTAACATCTCTCATTCTAATTTTTTATGAAACTTCGAGTAACCACTGATCTTTGAAGGTGTGTATGTTAATTTGGCATTATATTTAGTATAACGCGTAGAACTGTTTGGTGAGTCTAAGGTCGAAACCTTTACAATACTGATTTACAATACTTTGTACTTTCGTATTGTCATGAGCCACTGGTTTATCGCTGCAAGTTCAAATGTTTAGGTTTAAACATATAAGCTTTATCATCCGCATTACTTTTAGTGCGGTACTTGATCTATGGTCTTCGACTGACCGATAAATCTGCAGCATAATACCACGAGCTGCGCTAATTCAACGTTGTGGAAGGACCATGAGTGAAACATGAAAGTTGGTTAAATTTAAAAACATAAAACTCTGCTCACTCACATCACATACGGTACAGTGAGACGCGCAGCCTCACCTTGTTTTAATATGAGTATAGCCGTACCTCTAATATAAATTTACAGCATCATCAACTTAAACTTACTGTTACTATTATAGCTTTATTTGACTAGTGTAATACGAACCACCAATAGAGTAATTAGCAAGTAAGATGCCGTGCTCTTTCAGACGATACGCAGTTTGAATTCGGTAAATTCGGACGTGCTTATCGAGGTGATGCCCGAGGTGTACAAGGCTTTGTTTTGTAATTTATCCGCCCAAATAAAAAGCTTGTTACTCAATTTAATCCTGACGCTGTGGGGAATTAAAGGAGATGCTTACAATTATTAAAACATATACCATTTACTTAAGAGTCAACACCCCGTCAAAATCCTCATGCAGGATACATTTGGAAACAGCTTTAGGGTCACTCGCAACCCGAAAAAATTTATGCAGTATTTTATCAAAATCGAGCCGGATCTCCCTGGTGCTCATTTCTTCGGAGCGCCGCGCCCCAGTAGAAGTACAGTGCAAACCCACCGATGAATTTTCTCGTATATTACCAACATGAGAGCAGAGGTCAGAACAGTTTGCAGTAACTTCGACTCCATACCTTTGTACAATCCTCGAATTCCATGTGTTCGTAAGATCTTCATGAGAATCTTTGTGAACTGCGTGCCATCGTTTTCCACAGTCTTCTGGGTTGCAGTATGTGCTCGTCGAGGACCATGTCCGTGCTATATTCAGTACAGAACTGTGAGTCTGCCATTATTTTCCACTACATCTTATTGCGTAGTGCTTAGAAGTCTGCACACTAATGTGTTTAACATATAACTTCACTTACTCGCATTTTGGTCTGGATGATTTGCAACGGATATGTTAACAGCGTTGCGACAGATTTTGCTATACATGCAATTATAAAGTATCCGAACGATGACAACTCCCGATGTGCAAGCCTTCGCTTAAGGCTTTCATACGTCATGTATTGTATGGCAGGGTTTATTACAAGCATTAAAGACGGCAGGGTTCCAGACCACAGCGAAAGTAGGCCACTAGACTTGTAAATTTTGCATAAACCGTCTGAATCAAAACACAATCAAAACAAGTTATTAAAAAACACTATAATCCGTATTATAACATTATATATCTCAAATAAGTCAATACGGATAATTTGGTACCTAGTAATCCCTTGAAATGCTCCTGATTGCGAAATTCTTCATTTCGGATCCCCTGCATCTTGACACGGGTGTTCACAACCCACAATGGAGTGGTGGTGAGCACGTTGACAACCCCAGCAATGGAACCGAATAACAAATCCGTCAGCGCAGAGGAATCCTCAGGAGATTTTAAGCGTTTGAGTCCATGAAACGTATAGAAATACACGAAATTCGATGCGCACAGGGACTGCAGTGTGGGTTTCAAACCTCGATAAAGAGTTAAGCTGGACAAAAAAATTACAAAATAATCGTTAACGCTACCCAATTCAGAATTTAAAATCATCGAGAATACTTACAATCCTTCCTCGTCGACTAAGTCCACCATGGTTTGAAAAGTCGATTTCGCTTGCCGGTTCTCCTCCACTGTCAAAATATTAATTAAATTCAGCGGCTAACTCTGACTAAGATCTTGAACAGCTAAAAAAGAACATACATTGGAGTCTAGAACGAACCGTATCCAGTGGGTAAAAAGTAGTCATAGCAGTAACGCTTCCCTGAAATTCAAACACGATATTAAGACAAGAAAATCGAAACATCAAGGAGCCATTTCAAAATACAGAATCAAGGGTGACTTACCACTGATCCTGCAACAGCATGGACCAGAGTTTCATACGAAAAAAGTTGCTTGTTTGGCTTCATCTTGGGTCACAAAAATTCAGAGTATTCTCGGATAATGTGACTAGAATTTTTAAAGCTGCACGCCAGACTATTAAGAATAGGAAAATGTGATATAAGAGTTGAAATGCTCAAGATTCCCCTAAATGACTACTGCAACGAAGCATAATTTAGAAACAATAACAACCACTTTATTAAGCTTCGACTGCCTTTCAAAACTGGGTGGTAAAGGACGGTCCAACAGTATTTACAATATTTGATTTTGAAATTGCGCTTACAGCCACACCTGAGTCGATTTCCAATATTCTTATTTAGTGAGTCAACCACCAAATACAAAACCAATGATACGAGAACCGTAAGCAGAAGAATGAGCAACCGTGCAAGTCTTTTTACTGGTTTTGGTTATTTATTTCTATTCCACAGAGATCATGCTATATATTGTTTTTGATAACCGCTGGCAAACTGGAGTAGTATAGTGCTCTGATTACATCAACATGACGTATCACATCACACTTAAAAAGATTACCACAGTACAGGGTACAGGAACACACCACAGTGTTTGTAAAAAATAAAAGTAATTCCTGTGCCCTTTGGTCAACAGGGGAATGGCTTACAGAGTGGAAAAATGAAAATAGGGGAACTACGGGAAAACGCGCCAAAATCAAGTTATCCTTTCTTCCGCCAATAGAATGACCTTTGTTTTCTTCCTGTTTCTCTCTGCCCCTAGCCACACATTTTTATTCATTTTCAACTGCCGAGGGAAATTGATGCAAAGTTTTGTGCAGCTCTGTCTTCCACCGTGAGATTAAGTGATTTCGCTCTTGTTCACCCAAAATGAAGTGATGAAAACTTAGTAAATGACGGATCATGGAGCTCTCGTAGGATTTTTTTTACAAGAAATTGGAGGTAAATTCAGGTTCCAACGGCGGATTGGGAACGAATAGCACGGCTGCTTGTACAATGCAATGGATATGACCTACCTGGACAATAATGTCTCATATGTCCACTCTTCTTCACTGTAATGAAAATGTAGTTTGAATCGTGTTCACACATTCAACTTCGAAGTTTCAAACAAACAGTTTTTTTGAAAATTTATGAACAGATTCGGGATTTTACAATTTTAATGACGCAGAGCACTTTTGGTGTTTTTAATCAGGATGCCTGGCGCCGGAACCAATTTTTTTGATAGGGGAGGGGGGTCATACATCTTAAATTGTTTGTATTCTGTGATTAAAACCTTAAGCTGCGTGGGATCTCAGATAAGCTTGAAACAACGGAGAGCTCCCGTCGTCACTTTAATTCCACTAAATTTCCGTTTGCGGGAACATAGGGGAAGTCATGGAGGTAAATGGAATCTGAGGGAAACCGATCAAATTTTACAGGAATGCTTCCGGCGTATTTGTGTTTTCATTATAGGGGAGCGTAAGTGAAATTCAAACAATTCTTAAGACGATTGATGGAATTTGAGCAAAATAAATGAAAATGGAATTTTAGCATCGAGCTTCCACCGTCGCTTTTTCGCTTCATTTGGAGCGCTTGGACGACTACACAGGGTTGAACAAAACTTTTCACTAAGGTCCCCTAACTTGGAAGAGAACTTTTGAGCGTTTCCCCTGTTTGCCATATTTTCCTTTTTCCACCCTGCGCTGTACAGCCATCCTAGGTCGGCAATCGGCGTCGGCAGAAATAAACTTTGATGGCGAAACCCCAGCACGGCCCTTGACGCACTACAAAAAATACTCGGTCTGCGGGGTCCTTGTTTGGAGTTTTGAAAATCTGACAGCTTTTACCTTCCGTCTGCTAGATAGATGACCTTGTCTTTGATAGGTATACCAGTATGGATTACCTGGAATGGACCGCTTGGAAAATACTATAGCAATCACATTACCTGGTCTAGTGTTGTATTTTAGTAACCAAATGTCGTAACTTAATATTTAGTTAGTTGCAGGGCTTGTACTGATATTATCTTTTATCAGCAATGGCAGATAAAGATAGCACAAATAGATGCATTTATCTTTTATCAGCTGTCAGCAAGTCTAGAAAAATGTATAATATTCAACTTTTATCGTGATAAAAGTTGAATATTATATATTTTTCACCTATCAGCAGCTTTAGCTGAATATTATTTAACTTTTATCAGCTAACAGAAGCTGTTTCTCATTATTATTGTTTTATCAGCAGATTTTGCTGATATATTTGCATTATTTTTTGGTGAGAAAGAGTAGCGTAAGAGGGATGGTTAATGAATGGTTGCGAAGCATTTGCATTTGGTCATAGCTCGTACCCATCCAGTCCAACTTGTCCCGCGTTCTTAGAACCTGCGGCATACATCATTATCTATATGATGTACATAACTAAATTTCATATATCAGCAACTTATCTTTCATCAGCATCGGTAGGAGGATTGAGAATAGCTTTATCTTAATCTTTTTATCAACAAAAAATACTGAATTATCTTCATCTTTATCCTTTTATCAGCGGACCATGTCCAAGAATCTTCATCGTTATCGATATACCGTCAGATTGCATCAAGTTATCTTTTATCTTCATTTCAGTATCTGTAGTATATTTATTTTATCTTTAGCGCCAGTTGCTGATACCTAAATTTCCTATTAGTACAACCCCTGGTTAGTTGTATTACAGTCAATTCGGTCTATAACGGTTTCTTCAATGTAATGTAATATATATATATATATATATATATCGAGCATTAGCCAAGAATTCCCATATCAATCTACATATCAGTCTCACCTAGAGGAAACGGAAGGAAGTGAAGTAAAACTGTGCTATAGATTTTGTTATCGATTTAGTCATATTTTGTTACTGAATTAATAACATCAACAAAAGTAAATATAACCAAATATCAGCACTAATCTGGTCCTCCTTGTTATTAGAGGCACAACGCAGAACGTCAAATGGTGGAATGGCGGTAATAATGGAACCCCTCCTCTATCAGTCTATTGGCTTTGTTATCATATCATGGAGCGGACAATAAGAAGTTGACAGGCTAACCATCCACCATCACAACCAGTTCACTCGGACTTTGGAGGTATCATCGCACCCCACCGGATTCGTTATCCTGCCCATGTAAACACCCCCGAAGTAACTACGGTTTAAACTAAGGCACCTGCAGTGACTTAATAGTTTCACTCAATCTTCTTTATCGTATAACTCTCCTTCAATGAGCTGCAATTGTTGGGCATGCCTTTTCAACCCATTATGTATTGCTCCCTCTTGCGAGCAGGGACCCTCATTCACAAGGGGGGATCCCAGATCCCACATGTCCCCCTAGCACAGAGTGGGCACTATGCGTGTTTAGGA
>WJFA01004255.1:0-11049 GCA_009870155.1 Pseudobourletiella spinata | reverse complement strand
TATCAGGATTAAGCGTATTCCGGATTCATATCTTCTTGCTCGTCGTAGCGTATAGCATAGTCTACTTTTCCTTCACGCTTAACTGCATCAACTTTTTTCTCGCATCTCATTTTTCATATGCATTGCATTCATTTACATTACATTCAAAAAAGAAAACAAAAGCACCAAAATTTCTTCGGAAGAAAAATTCAATTTTAAAGCTCCTCTACCACCTCTAGATTTTGAGCGATGTTATAAGTGTTTGAACTTATAATGAACAACTGTAAGAAAAAAACTGTACGCTCGTATCCGGAACAACGTTACTGATTTAACTAGGAGTGGAAACAACTAATGCGAGCAGAGAGCAGAGCCACGTATCGAAGTATCGCATCGCATTATCAAATACGATGCGATGCGAAGATGCAAGAGCTACAGATTTTATTAGCGGATGTCTGTTAAAAAGCTGGAAGTTAGGATTTTTATCTATTTTGTATTGGCTCAGTTTTGACGTTACTCCCACGCATCTATATGTGAGACAGCAGGGTAACTTATTTACGGACATGGCAAGTATCTGGGATGTGTAAGTCGGTTCCGCGGAAGATGGTTTCCCTAGGCTGAATAACTACACATGTGGGTTCGTCCGTATAAATAAGATTTACATGTTGGATTGAAGTAAAGTGAAGTTGGAATTCATTTAGACCATAATGTACGGTCCGTAATACCCAATAGTTACTTTTATGATAATACTTTACATTTCCACCAGTTTCCGAAATCAAAAGCAATAAACTTCCCTCTAAGAAATCATAATAAAAATTATGAAAATGTTTAGCTTTAGTTCCGTTCTTGACGTTTTGCCACACTGTCACTACACGAGGACCAACAAAGTTATATCATATCGGTAATAATTATTTTCATATTTACTATAACTGGGCATCGATGATCAACCTGACATGAAACCTCAATGATCAATACTAAACTTTTTTGAAGTATCGGAAAATCTTCAAAGCATTTATGATACTGTTATTAAAATCGGTTGGTGCCCTCAGGAGGAGCAAATTACATCACATTACCGAACCTTAAAACGTATCCCACACAACCCTATCACGCAGAAGCATCGACTTCCCGTTCGCATAACCGGTCCTGGTCCCTTCTCCCATTTAGTCTGCTTGGAGGACGCGCGTTATTCGCTAAATTGCTCATGCGGCAAGTGCCTGATTGGGAGAGGAGACATGAATAATTGAAATGTGGACAAAGGACTGTAGCACGCAGTGATCGCGTTAGCGCATGTTTTGCAGTTCACTTCGCACTGTACTGTGTAAACAGTGTACACGAGGGAGGGGGTTCTGGAATCCCGAAAATACCCGCATACGATACCGTTGATGACGGAGGGGGGGCTTCGGGCTAACAGTGTATACGTCATATAAGGGCAGCCCTTAAGCAAGACCGGACAGGAAATACGTTAAAATTTAAAATACCACTGGAGGTTTTGTGCAGTGTACTACTCACGACAGTGCGAGCTATTTGAATGCGTTTGTTAATCGGGTTGTGAATGTTTTTCAAATATGTAAGAACCGCCATATTTTTCTTGTATTGCTGCCACTCAAAGCACAAACTGACAAAGTAGGAAAGGACAACAGAGAAACTGGAGAATTAACCAATGAATTAACTGAATCATTTTGTAGTGAAGCTTTTACGTGTTACTTAAGAGAAGGGTCAATTGACCAAAAACTAATTTGCAGTATTTATTGAAGCAAAGATAACTTTGAGTTTTAAACAATATTTGAAGACGCACTGAATTACTGGGTGGTGATGCATTCCAGAGAGGTACAACATTAAATGGAATTTTGCTATCTGCGTCAATGAATATGGGATCACAGTGGTCGATCGATAAATTTCTTTTTTTATGTACAATTTAAGCTTACAAGAGCTCAATTCTGATTTCTCGGCTGGCGATAATGGAGAATGCCACATCCAACAAAAAACGGAAGGCGACCCACAGTGTCGAGTTGGATATGGACACGTCTAGGATATTTGAATGTCCAATATGCTTGGAAACGTTCCAGTTCCAGGCTCCAGTATATCAGTGTGCTAGAGGGCACCTCTTGTGTGAAGAGTGTGAAATGAAGCTCAATCAGTGTCCATCTTGTCAACTTCCGCTGGAAAAGAGGAATAGGATTAGGAACCTGGCCCTGGAACAACTGTCGGAGGCTGTAATTCACGATTGTCCCAATAGGGTAGAAGGATGCAGTTGGAAGGGTCGACCGCAGGCCTTAAAACTGCATTTGGTTTCCAGCTGTCAATATGAGTAAGGCATGCGTTGCAATGATAAGAATCTCTTTGAAATCAAAATAATTTTCTAACATTAACATTCCGGACAATGCAATTATTGAACCCTCGCAGGGAGACAAACTGCTGCTCGTTTATTGGCATCAACTGTAATCAGCGTTTGAAACGTCTGAATTGGAGCAGCCATCTAAGAGAGATCCACGGTTTCGAGGTCGCTAATGCTTCCCAGGCTACGTTTACTGAGGTGATCCCGGAGTTACACAACATGTCCGGAATTACAACCTCGAGGGGAAAAATCCTGATTACTCCTACAAACGTATTTGTCGTAACCTCCCACATAGATGCGCTCCATAAATCAATGGCTTGGATGGTGAGATATTGGGGATGCGAAAAGCTAGAAGACTATTATTGCAAGATTAAAGTGACTGATAATCAATCCTCAAGGAATAGTCAGGTTTGTTAATTCTTAAGTTAAGAAGAGTACTCCAGTAATGTTAAAATTGTCAGAAAGTGAAATTACACCTTCTATTCACGATTTCCCATCATCATTTGCTTGAATTGCTAAATTAGTGGCTTATGTTTTCAGAGGCGTCCCATTGCCAACTACAGTGGTCCATTATTTGCCATCCCGCAAGAGTACAGAAAAGATATTCAAATCCTGACCATTGGATTCCAAGAACTGGAGGATTTGCGAACAAAAAAACCTGCGGAAAAGAACCTTAAACTGAGAGTTAAGGTTTCTGTGAAAAAATCTAGGGTCAACAGTCCCCACTCTTCCGGAAAATCGAAGTAAAAACTTCCAGTAGCGCGAATACGCTATGATATCTAATGATCTATTATCCCTCCACCCCCGATGGTATTTTAAAGCTCATGTTCCTCTGTAGCTTCAAAATATCCTTAGAGAACACTTTCAAATTCATGAATTACAGCTCATATAAATTCTTAAATACCAGAATTCAGATATTGCTTCCACAGAATATTTTTGCTAATCAAATACGAGCTGTACGGTCTTGAAGACAAAAATGTGAATCAAATGGAAGAAATTTATTTATTATCTCTTCATGCCGTACGTGTACGTCAAAAATAAGAAAATGACAAGGAATTTCTTAAGGAAATGGAATGGTCGCGCTTGATTCACAATGTGACTTAAACTACGAACAAAAATGACTACGGACACTGATTTTCTCCCATCTACAACTTGGAACTAGATCAAGTATTGACGCATCACAATTGCCTCCGTCTGAGCATCTAAACGGCTTAATCCATGAAACGGCGGTTCACGTTTTTTCCGAACAAAGATGTGCGAATTTCAGGTAGAAGCTGCTTCGCAATCAAGTCCAGACGAGTTTCCAAAGTATTCACAATCTTGATGCGGCCCTTCTGCGCGAGGAGCTCAACTCCACCACCACTATTAACGCCAAATCATTACATAAAATTTTCGCACCAAAATTAAATAGTAGGAAACTTAATTATTTTGAAAATGCAGGAAATTACCTATTGGCCGGCAGAAAGCTTTCGGTGTCAACTTTGATTTGGACATCCTTACCAACTTTTTCCTTTATAGCTGCAGCAGCGGGTGCAGTAACTTCTTGAACTAATTGCACATCTGCCTGACGGCACCGCACCACTACGTTTGTCTCCAGCATCTGTCACAATGAAACAAAAATGTTACTGCAGGGACTGTGCATTAAAGTATAAACATTGAAAATCGGCAATCCCCATACCTGCAAGAGTGCCTGCGTCAACAGGGATTCGAGGAGGCCCTTGTACTTGGGACCGTTCTTGGAAATTTCACCTAAACGACGCTTTGCCTCTTCCAAGAGAGATCCAACATGATCTTCACGAGCCTTAAGCACACGAAGACGAGCGGCGTTCAGCATGTTTGATTGCTGGCTGTAATTAGAGTCAAATCAATTTTGTGACGATCATCTACTTGGTGCATGCACAACTCTGCTGGGTCATTTTAAAACTTTTTTTGATTATAAAGTAAATTATTTCATAAACATTGAGCGTAATTCCTACATTTTCTTTTGAAGTTCCACTTGTTTTTCCTTCCTCTCGTAGTACTCCATGATTTTGATACGTTGCTGCTGAACCAAACGACCTTTTTCAATGTTGAACTCTTCCTCGGCCTTTGCATCAATCTCTTCGGCTTTCTCATTCGCCTCCTGCTCGATGAAAGCCATCATGTGCTTGATCTGCAAGAAATTCATAAATTCACAGATATTATTTGCGTACAGAACCTTGCAAATAAAAACGGTATTCATATGATACTAGATGCAAATTTTTCCCGTCGTTTCAGAATATCATGGCGTTTGTGATAGTTTCGATGTTTCCAGGGAAGGACATTCTTGCGAATAATGAACTAAATTAGTGGAATTAAAATTTAAATTTTACCTGCTTCGCCACATCTGCGTCGCTCAAAGCCATCTTTGCGATTTGTCTCACGGGACCTAGGATTCGTAAAGCTAATTAATTACTTGCCACATGACCAATTCTTTTCAAACATTTAAAATTTACTTTCAGGAGAAATACAGAGGCTTTCTACATTCACAATGTAAGACCAATCGAGCATATATTATCTAACTGGAATTATCCACTTCGATTCCAGAACTGCACTGCATATTGGAACTGGCAACGGCAACTGGTACTCCGTAGAATTATCACTTGATTTTCATTACCAAGGAAACCTTGCAAGCTCCGGCGTAGCTCGTCATGAAAACCCAAAATTTCGTAAATTTTACTTACCTTAAACACTTTAAATGAAGAAATTTTAGTCACTGTTGACAGAAATAATCTGATTACGCAGACGATTGCCAACTGAGATGAGAAGGGCGTTCCTGCTCCTATACTGATTTCAAAGAAGGGCGCTGTCTCTGCTCTACCCTGTGCTGTACAGCAGCTTGATTCTGCAATTCTATGGGCAGTAGCACACAAGCAGTAGCAGTAGCACAGCTTTTTAGCTACGACTTACGATATGCATAACGAACTACACCGGTTATCTGCAGTACCGCTTCGGGCTATCAGCAGTTAAACCAAACATGCAGTAACTGTGGGACAACTAATTAAAATCAGGTACTTCAAATAATGAGCTGTGCATATGTACACACGTGCAGCATACCTACGAAGGCTTCCAAGTGGTACAGACGAGCTAAATATACTTGCTGATGAATTGTGAACCACTTTATAGATCAGCATCAGCATCACAGGCTGTACAAAGCTAACTTTGAATTTCTCTCCGTCCTCGCTATCTCTATTAAGGTGAAGTGACATGTGTATGTAAATAGATTATTAACTTAAATTCTTTGCTGTAGTGAGCGCGAAGCACAAAATATTTTGGATGTTACGTAGATTGGATAATGCATTCGATTCTTTATTCTGTTCCTAAATATTTTTCTGATATAAAATGTCTTAAGACTTGCTAGACTTTTACCGATTTTAAGAGATTCCATTCAAACTTTAAAATGATCTCACTTCTTCATGTATACTCAAAGAGACCTCAAACACCAGCATGACGTCTTCACCGCTCAATAACTTGGACTTGTTCAACGAATAAGTAAAAACACATTTTGGCCATGGGATTAGGAAGGTAACGTTTAAGGCTACGTGATTATGGTGTGGCACTCTCTGGAGTTGATTTCCTGGTTTTCTTAGGGGTTGGAGGTTCCTGCGAGACTTTGTTCCAATCAATACGGTCAAAATCAATGACGATTTGTCGGCTCGTAGGATTGTATTGCCTAAGTTTATAAAAAACGAATGTCAATACACATTAGCAGAACCATTAAATATGACAGGCTTTCGACAGCAAATATGGTAAATATCTGCTTTACGTGTATTTAATTCCAGCGGCGTCAAACATCCTCCTCGTTGCGATACATTCGTCTTTATCCCAGTTCTTGTTCGATAAGTAATATACCTGGAAGTACAGTTAAAAGGCAAATCCTTACAATTGGATTCAAAACGTGAAAACTTAGTCCGTGATGCATACCTCTTTGATACCTGACTGAATAATTAGTTTAGCACATTCGTTGCAGGGAAACATGGCCACATAAATCCGACACCCACGTAGCTCCCCCACAATTTTGTTCAGAATTGCGTTCATTTCCGCGTGGCAAACTGTTAAAACAATTTTGAGAACATTTATTTGTATTAGTACGTTAGAGTAACTCTTTAATTTAACAAAATTACTTAAACAATGACGGTCTAATATTACTATGCGGGTTAGTAAACTACCGCACATTAGTTTATCAAGTTGTCTGACGTCTTTCTACCTCATCTGGAGGACAGCACTAACAAATAATACTCTTCACGAACGCTGTAGGAAGACAGTGAAAAAAAGTGAAAACTGCGGAACTAAAGGTCAAAGGCTCAATAAATATTAAGAACTAGACAAACTATACCCAGGCTTAGCAGTCATAAAGGCAATGCGCTGGCACAAATCTTAAGTGGAAACAAATCAAAACCACTAACCATAAAAATACTTGTTCTCTACTTTATTTTGAGACTCCTTCCCCCAAGGGAATTCGTCATCACTGCATCCTATAGGCATGCCGTTGTAACCGATTCCGACTATCTTATTTTCTGAATTGACGATACACGCACCAACCTGTAAAATCAAAAATAAATTCTCGTTCTTACATACACTTTCCGTTATTACGCGGTGAGAGGTATTACGAATTGAATTTACCTGAGAGCATGGATCTTTGGATCGCATCGCAGAGAGAAAAGCCACAGCCATGAAATAATCATCCCAATTAAGATAATCTTCTCGCTTCTTACTGACGTCCCGTTTCAGACCATTTGTACCATTTCTTGTGACACCATCCATTTCCTCGAATAAATTATTAATCCTATAAGAAAAAGCACAACCTCGCGGAGATTATAATTGTCCTGAAAAGACAAAAAATGATTACTTAACCGCGTGAAATAAATTTGAAATTAAGCCGACAGATTGACGATGCTTACCTAGCCCAACTAATTCTTCTATGCCCTTCTGTAGTTTTACAAGAGGCAAATACAATAAGGTCTCTTTCTTTTTTTCCTTTGGCACTTTTATTATTTAATATGTCAGACTAGAAAAATGCATTTCAGATAAATTGACTTCGACTTTGTATTGTCCGTTACTGTTCTCCCAACTTCACAATTGTAATCTTCAGGGTTCCGAATGAATGGGAGTACTCGGTTTCATGCTGGTGGCAGCTCAACTCCAATCCCGTTCAAACGCTTGATGTCGTTACGTACAGTATCTGACAACGACATTGTCATCCCCCTTGAAAGCTCGAACCTCACTCACACTTGTTTTCGCACTTACTTTATGATATTGTCTTCTTCATCTTCAGGTCTCAGAAGTTGCTGAGCCCAGCCAGGTTCCCTCCAGAAATTCGCGCCATTTTCCCATTGAAATTAATAACATGGTCCCTCGAACATACATTGAAGTAAATTGGAGCTGAGGCAAAAATAACTACACTAGGAATGAATAATTTAGCTTTTATTAACCCACTGTCCCTTCTTTCAGGTTTCTTTTTCTGACTTGGGCAGCAGTTGATGTTCATTTTAGCCACATATGTTAAAAGTGGCGTTGAGGATTCAATGACTGGGCCGTCCCAGCTTCATTGTTGGAACAATTCGTGTCGTAACAATGGCATGAATTCGGAGTCAAGTCAAGTGTATCATCGGTGTGACCTTCAAGAATACGGCCCAAAATTTGACTGTCATCATTCTCTATTTCCATATTGCTGAAGATTCATAAGTATTGTTTTAATCATAGTTTCGTAAGTACCTTAGCGTAAAATATACAGCCCAAAATTTGGCAGCGTAAGATGGACCGCAATACAGCCAGTACCCGAACTATAGACGCTCATATTTTCATTCAGATTTATTTATGGGTAACGTGAGCGCAACAAATCTACTCAAGTCATTCTGAGTCTAGTTCTTCCTTAAATGCTTGTTTTGTTGAAAAATATACTAAAAATTATACATGGATTTGGATGATGGAGAATCAGACGGATTTTGACTGTTTGCCAAATTTCACTAAATCATCTGACTGATCATAAATTTTTTGGCAATTCCAAGCGGACGTCATTTGATTCACAGTATGATATTCCGTATGGATTTATGCTCAATACAGAGCCCGCTTCCTTCCTGATGTTCGCACTTGCTGTGACTAACTTTAACTTTGACCATTCTGTTCGTATAGGAGGGAGCATTTGGAACCGGAAACCCCATGGGTTTTACCGATTATTCACCCCGATGCACCCACATGCTGCCAAAACTGAACATAGCTCACTAATTAATTAACAACCTAAAATTTTACCCTGTCCGATTATCCAGCCTGCGTGCGAGTCATTTCATGCAAATAACGTTGGATGGCAGGAGAGTTTACTAGCATAGGTTCCGTTTGGATTCAAACTGCTGGTATTCACACGCTGTGTACGACATATTTTCTGAGAGCAATGAGTGACAACTTGAGGGCTTGGATTATTGAATGACAAGTGATACTTAATACATCAGTCATTATATGCACTTGCGAGCCATTACAGTGCCGTCACCAAAGTTCACGGGCAATTTAGTTTGAATTTCTAAAAGTTCGCAATACCACTTTCCCTCTGCGTATTCATTTTTAAGAACAGCTTTACCAGAGCTATGTATGTGTCGATACACATTCACAAGAGCCTGCTGCAGACATAGTGTTCGTGCACTTGTGATAGCACACCAACATAACTTGAACCAATGACTGACGGCTCCCGATACAGCTTGAACGTAAGCAGGATTGAGGAAGGTAACATTTGCACAATCACATGCACTTCCACATAAATTATGGTGGGAGTACCTATACCGGTATTTGTTTTTGCTTACGCTCCTAATCCCCTTACTGTAATACAGAATCCCACACCACATGTTTTGAACTGCAATTTTGCAAAATGGAATACGTAGCGAATTAATGCACTTTTCCCCATGTACACAGGTGTGGACATGAATCATTACAATCTGCTTGTTATAAATGCGTATCAACAAAAGCTTCCATCACGCGCTCGTGTTCATAGAATCATTTCGCACATGCCAATACGCTGCGCAAGGTCAAAATCAATTGTGCAGATTTAGCACATAATTAGCAAGCTACCGAACCTTATGCACAAAAAGGTGCAGTCCCTGCACTCCGGATGTTGCCTCTGTAATTAACATGTGTGCGTCTCACTCGTGGCAGTTCCTAATGTCCCTTACTAATATCGACCGATACCGGCCATTTCAATTCAATACCTCTCAGCGTCCGGTACATTCTTTTTCCCATGCAATGGCGTCGTAAGTCTCTAAAAGGACAAGGACGGTAAGGAAATAATGATGGCATCATTATCATGGCCATCATTGCTCTCCACGGAAAAAGAGCGTAAAAACAACTCGGTTCAGCGTAAACTCGCTATCTATCAGTCATTATATGCTCTTCCCGTGAACCCGACAGACCCGCCTGTTTCTGCAAAACTTTTTTGCGACTTCACTTGGGTTGGATCCCCGTACACGCTCCGCAATGCAATCTGTCCGAATGACCAAGGTGTGAGCACCTGTTTGCTCACCCATCCCAAATGTCAAGTTGGAGCGTGGAAAGATACCTTTCACGGTTAGGTTTATTACATTTACAAGCGACCACATGGAGGGAACGGAGACTGAGAGGAGCATGAGCAATGGGAAAATCAATACATTCTCCATGCAAAGCGTCTAATGCCTCCTACAGAAATCTGTCATAGAAAGCATACAAAAATTACAAAATCACTACCATCTCATCAGTTTTATTTCACGCTTACCGGAGCTTTTAATTTCCGTCATCCGTCGCACCCAACAGCAGACACTTGCCCACCTTTCTCCCTTCCGTCCATGGTCACTTCAAGGTAAAACTCAGAGAACCAGAACTAATAATGGTACTTGCGAATATTATTACACGGACAGGACATCACAAGAATTTACTCATTTTCTCGTGTGTCTGAATAAAATTGGTTTATTTTTCATTATGGGCGTCCATCCATCCACTAGGTGAGAAGATCACGAGGTACTTTTCGTTTCTCCGTTGGAAATCAGTATGAATACTTGCCATATAGACCGCAAACATGCTACAGCAGCCGTGTATTCGGGATATGATATAGGATCCACGGACCAAGTTGGCAGGTCTACTACACACACGGGTAAGTACATGGAGTGAATCGCTCAGAAGCCACGACGGCGGTCTGCTTCTTGCCGGAAAGTTGCTCTACTTTCCATCAGTAGTGAACTCACAGTGGGAGTGTGCACTGCTCCCCAACCGCGGTCGTCCTTGCTGCAGTTACGAACTGTAGCGGATTTCTAGCCATCTGTGTGACTAAGACCCCAGCGGATACGCAGAGCATAGCTTTAGAGGGACGAGCAGACAGTGCCTTTTCCGGTGCAACCCTCGGTCACAGGCGGTAAATTCTAAAACTAGTCTCATTTTCCGGTGAAAAAGCCTTCCCAGCATAAGGATCGCCGTCCGTAGTGGGCAGGATTGTGTGCCATGGATACCGACCCAGTCTTAGAGGATCTTATGTCGCAGCTAGGTAAGCCCTGGAAGTTTCAGTCGTATTTTTTATTTGTATTTTTTTCACCAAATTGAAATCCTCCAGAAGTTGGTGGTGCATATGGTTACTTTGTACAGCTTTAACTGTAGCGTTAAATACCCAAGTATTTACTCTACCCCACCCGCTACGGGGATTTAGATTCAAAATGTATAAAATTTCCTGTAGCCAGGAGGCGAATCCGTTGGGACTCTTTAGAAAGGGTTGG
>WJFA01004254.1:0-11050 GCA_009870155.1 Pseudobourletiella spinata | reverse complement strand
CTAAAAAATATCCAGTACCAAAAGCTACAGGAAGACATGGAGATGCAGCCGAGAACCCAAGCCCGTGGGACACATCATTAAGACGGAGACCTACCAATCAACCCACATGGACGTCACATTCACCTGATGACAAACCAGACATAGCCCAACCCAACCTCACTTACAAGACCATGCAAGCACACACACACGCACTATTAGTTGACACGCTCTAGTTTAATAAAAAATACTACTTAGCTTGGAATGTTGTGTTGATAATAAATTAGGTTTAATATGATAAAAATGAGAAAATTGTACCTAAAATGACCGTAAAATTTGGTAATAATAAGGAACTCGTGCTGTGGGTCACGGACCCAAAGGCACTAATAAAAAAAATATTCGAGCTGAATGCAGTTTTTCCGGGGAGAATAATATCTTCCCCTTTTTCCACAAACTCGATTTCCTTTTCTTTTTCAACTATTCTGTTCTCCAACTGGCACCTGGCACTCTCGTGTCTGTAGATGAAAACTTTGACATTTTGAAAAACTTGTTGACTGCCTTGGGTAAAGCTATAACTATCTTGGCAGGTAGGGTTTCCGTAAACAGATGTGCATCTTCGACTTTGAACATTGGTCTTCCATCTCTCAATTGATTTATTTATCTCACTCCAAACATTATCATAAGTTAGACTCTTAGGTCCTTTCATTGGAATTTTTAGACTTGTAGATTCCAAATTTAAAATATAATCGTTTTTCAGTTTTGTGAATTCTTGAAAGATAAATTCTCCAGGAGTACTATGTGTGCCAACACTAAGTCTCATTTTTAAGATTGAAGCATGCGGCTATCTGTCTGGGTAAAGTAACATATTCACTGCTTCTTCCCGATGTAGTCTTGAATATAATTTCACGCTTGTCGGCCCCGTCGATATTAAATTCCAAATGGTATCCATTTGCCTTCATTTCTCTCTCCACTTCCTCCATGAAACTTCGATAATCTTCCATTCGATATGGGATGCATAAGAGTTCGGGATACAACTTTGATCAACTTTTTGTCATCATGAAAAAATTCAATTCGTATGTTTTTCAAACTTCCAATAGTGGCACTTGTTCATCTCCAATGCACGCTTCGGCAAAGTACTGGCCAGGTGGAAAGAATCGGTGTCTGAATCCGAAAAATTTTTCGATTTGATCTGGTAGCACAACTATTTCATTTTTTTCGCTGAGGTTCCGCAAATGAATTAATATTCTTAAGTCCTCCGTCATAAGCACTGCTATTTTTAATGGGAATAATTTCTTCTGTGCCCATTTGTCAATTTGAGTAATTACTCGATGTGTATCTGAGAATTTTTCCAACTCAAATTCGTAAGTTTTAACCTGCGGTTGTACCATTGCGGGGGAAAGAGAACCCACGGGTGTGTCGAACGCTAATGAGCAGACTTCAATTTTGTGTTTGTTTTTAATTATCAAATTTAGTAACCCCATTTGATTAATTCCTGGTGGTGTTGCAATCGATTCCTTTAAATGCACAACAAAGTTGCTGGCCCCAGGTTCATCTCTACTGCTCAGGAATAATGTACGCGCTTGAAAGTTGTTTGAAAATCTATACATTTTCGATATACCAATTCGTAAAATGCACCTGTAATATCTTCGTTGTTCAAATCTTGTAGTGGACATGTCATGGGTTGTGTGCTGAACTTCCTTGATTTTATACACTTCTTTTGACCAATTTGCAGTGTATCCTGTGCAAACAACCGTGAGACTATGAGTGGATTTCAATAGCACAATTATTTAATACTCATTTTTTTCAAACTCAATTTTTCCTACGAACCTTGTCGCCAATTTGGAACTTCGGGGCTGTTTTAATATTATCTTCACTAAAGTTCTTATAGATTTCATTCCATATTTCCATCTCTTCTTCCTTTTTTACTTGATTCGGCGTACGTTTTATGGTACGGTGGTAGGTGTTGTTATATGCATTTGTAAAGTCTTGCAACTTGTTGTCGAATTTCAAAGTATCCTTCCCGGTCATGTATCGTGAAATTTTTGTGAAAAAAATACGGAAAAATATTTCTGCAAATGACGACTTCACGTGAGAGTAGATGTGATATAAAATTATTTGTTTTGATTTTAAAAATGTTGTGAAGTTTTTTGACGCAAATTCTTTTCTTTGATCCGTGAAGAGAAACAAAGGGAAGGTTATTGATTCCTTTAAAACAGATTTGAATGCAGCTATCATAGATTTCGAAGTTTTGTCTTTCAGAAGACGTGTGAAGGCCTTTTTGCTGAACGTATCAACAACGACCAGTACAAAATTATTTCGATTGTTGTATTATACTGTTGTATTAATAGCTAATAGCTATCAAGTCGCTTGACCAAATTTAATTCATAAAATTCACTTTCATATGCCTACGCTTCCATTTTCGTATAATATCTTTATGAAGTGAGTATGCCGCAATTTTGTGGAGCTCTTTTCCTACCTGCTGATAAGGATCTATGAAGTTTTTTCGGTTTGGAAGGAGACCACGTAAGACGGAATTAGCTCCAGCAAATCTTTGGTTCAAATACTTTGATTTTATGTTTACCATTTTCCTGAATTTCGACTAGGTGTTGGGCTTTCTAAGTGATCCGTAGCGGTCTCAGTGACTGATTTTTGCACATAGAGGCAGTGATATTTCAAGTAGAAGTTTTAAATGAATTGAATTGGGGATTCGTTAGTTAAAATAGTTACAACGAATCTTTTCGAAAAGCCCCTTTACTTAAATGAATTCTTACAACAAAAATAAATACGTAACAACACACGTAAAGAAATTTATTTTTGTCTTTTTCCCACCCCACATGTTGTAAATCTTGCCTTGTACACAATAAATGTTTTCAATCGCCTCTGAACTGAGAAGGAACATGTTTCTCGTTCACATCTGGTCTGTGCAACCATGCACTCTCAATACACAAGGTCGAGGGGGGAGCGCATCTGCCCTGTGGCATCAGTCTTGTCCTCGAAAATTCATACTCGATTATTATGACGCATGATTGATGATTTATTTTTCCAATTTTTGAGCGACTGATGAGTTTGACATGTGCCGCATGTGATAAACAATTTTGCTAATGTTATGAAAATAATTTTATTGTACCTAGGCAATTAATTAATCACGCAGGGGATAGATTAATTAGAGGTGGGTTGCACACCTGTTCGCATACGCCAATGGTTGTACCCTACTACTCACCATTTGTAAAGTTGCAAAAATGTTGCACTCAGAGGATACAAAAATTGGAAACAAATTTCCGATCACCACAAATGACTTCTTAAATTGGATTGAAAAGAAGTAAGTATCGCCAAAGGTTTTACATATGAAATCTGGTAGTCTTGTAGTATCAGAAATGCTCCTGTTCCAATGCAAGCACATGAGAATTAGCAAACGAATCAAATGGTAACAGATAAATGAATCCCCTACTAGTATTTCGTTGGTTCTATACGTTACCTCTTGAGAGGTTCACGCGTGGATATTGCATGTTCGGCGTGGGTGTAAAATAAAATGAAAAGAATGAAAGAGCTCTCACCCTTCGTTTCATGCTATAATGATTCCCTCTTTAAACCGTTAAATGTGTTGCGCATCTTGACAGAAAATAATGAAAACAACCGAAACTAAGACATTGAACCCTGGGAGTTCTATTTGAGGAAGGTGTGCTCCTTGAGTGTTACTCAAATGCAGACCATGGCAAATTGGGCATGAAATTTATTACCTGTACGCTGCATTTGTAATGGTGTCCCATAACTATATGTCACAAATTTTTTAGCTCTACAACCGAAGCGCCAAAATGTAGATCAATCAATTTGGTACCAATCGAAGGTTGAGGCTTTGGGATTTCGTTTGCTACCGAGCTTGTCTGGATCCGCGCGCTGGTTCCTAAGAAATATAAAAAATAAAACGAATTTTAGCATTGGCGCAAATGGAGGTTTTTCGAGCCTGTAGCTCCTCAACCAGACGGCGTATATATATATATATATATATATATATATATATATTACGCGTATACTTGGTTTTCAACGCCTCACTATCCCTTTCATTACCGTGCATAGAGTCGGTATGCACCGCCTCAGCTACCCGACGATCTCATATCTCATTACATAGCAGGCTTTCCCTATAGCGACCCTGGATGCAGCCAGAAGTAGCATCATTATAGCACATACCAAACTATGTAAAAAATCGGAAAGTTAGCGACGCCAAACCCCTGGTGTGGGAACTGCAGTCAGCTTTGTAGCCGATATATGTTCCAGCTTCATGTTCCAGTCCGGAAGCAGGTACACACAGGCCTTCCCACTGTAGCGTGGTACAGGAGACACTATAGTGTAAGGCTGTTGACAATAAAGTCATACGGCAAACTATAGTCTCCCGCATGTATGCACCTGCATGAAGACAGGAACATGGAAGTAAATGGGAAACACACACACACAGCGCTACTCGGAGTTTCAAACGGTAATCGGAACGTCTGCTTAATGTGCGGAGTGCGAGCCTAAAAGGAGCGGGTATCTGTTACCTATGCGACAGCACTGGGAATCCCTGTTGGTGTGAAAGTAATATAGTTCGATGTTATAGCCACAATATAGTGTTATAAGTCGGTTGCCGTCCGTAGGACGGCTACCGAATTGTTGACTCCTCAGTACTGCCTAGGAGGTAGCTATACTATCGCTGATGCTGCAGTATTAGAACTTCAAAAATTTCATTGGCGTTGGAACTCCGAGACTTCACCCCCAACAAAACGTTTTTTTGACGCACTTCGTTTCAATTTCCCCCTACCGACTGCTGGAAAAATCTTCTCAATTTCAATAAGCTGCCAAACAATTTTTCACTTAGATGTCGATTTAGGGGTCACAAACTACCCCGTCTTGTTTTTTAACCTTCAGGATGGAGATTTCAAAATTTTTGCAGGCGATTTGCCTCCAATGGTGCATTGTACATATTATCTAAAAAGCGACATGTTTCGTTAACTTCACCTCTTTATTTCGTTAGTTACAGTATATGACAAATCCTTGGGCCAGTTGTTACGCACCGTAAGAAATGCGCCCATAATTTAATATCTGGCCCGTATATTTGTCTTTTTTGTTATTATGTTTATTTTATATGAGATAAACAACTGTGTTATGGTTTAAAAGTTATATTGGCGATCTATTTTTTCACTAAATCTTCTAAAATTGTATCACTTTGACTAAAAATTCAAAACACTTCAGTAAATTTTCACGCCAATATTTAGTCCCAGGCGGCATGGATACAAACAAAAACTCAACATGCAGAACATGAGACAATTTTTAGAGTGAAATAATGGTGTTTGCGATATGAACTGAAGGTTTAATACGCATTTCACTGTAAATATTGATAACGGCATTATGTGACGGAATGAACTGCATATTTGGGTATGAGTTTTTAACCGGGAATGGCGACTCTTGAGTTGGTTGGAAATCTAACTTTTAACCTGGGATTTGATATTTAGTTAAATACCGGTAAAAGTGCTAGTCAAATTCAAATTTTATTTTAAAATATAATGGGCAACGTTCGGGTAAATTCATTTGGTGTATCCTGCGCGGCCCGGAGAAACAAATTAAAATTTTGAGGTAGAAGTAAATGGTTAATCTATTGTTGTCATTACTATTTAAATGAGAAGTAAAACTGGCGATTGGTTCAAATATCAGATCTTTGACCCGGGCATTATTAAAAATTCACTACGTAGTAGTTCAACCATTTTTTGGACCCGTGGTCAAGGTCTAATCAAAGTTTAGACTGGTGTACAAGTTTTGGTTCCTTGGCTTTCTTTTGGTGTACTGAAAATGATGGTGCGTTGCACCGTTGCAGCGTTTACTGTGGACAAAGTATAACCCAACACATCGCGTTGTATACAGACGACTCGGCTTCGAACTTTGACCTTAGGCTAGATACCGGCACACCAAGGTTCAAAACATGGGGCAAATTTAAAAATCGAATTCGTAAAATAGGTTAAATTCATGTGAAAAATCTCGTTGTCATTATTTGGGTAGCACAAACAGTTTGAAAACAAACACTTTCGTTGAACTTTGACCTCAGTTCCTACTTGAGATCAAGGTTTGATAGAAATAATAATAGGCCTTTGCACCTCTTCATTTATCTTACTTTCGAAAGGTTTATAGAAAATGAAGATGAGCTGAGCCGCTGCAGAGTGTATAGCCGAAACGGAGAGTAGGCCACGAAGCTAACTACATAGAAGACTTGGGGTCTACCTGTGACCTTACTTCAGCGGCAACCACGCCAAAGTTGCCTTGAAGGGGCAAAATTGGATTGAGATTCTGATTGTGTCATTACTTTTTAACATAAAAAGCAGAAATTTCAATTAAACCAAAAGCGTTTATCTGGCATTAGACCTCGGTACTTGATCTCTTGACCTTGGATTTATAAAATTGGCACTGTAGCGTCGAATTGTATGAGGAATCTCGTGAGAACATTTTCTTTTTGGTGGGATAAACGGTTTGAAAAAAACCATATAGTTGAAGTTTGACCTCTTGTTGTGACCCGAGGTCAAGGTTTGATTGCAAAAGCAATACGTCTACGTATTACTCAATTTGTCTGGCTGTCGTTTCGTACATGACAGGTGATGGTGGGCCAATCGGTACTCGAGTTTACCCCGAACAAATAGTTTTTCACCCCATGTCAAACGTCAGAGATATAAAAGTTAGCATTCTGGGGTAAAAATGCATGAGGAGTCTTGTGGTGTAATTTGTTTTGATGTGAGACAAACAATTTCAAAATGCACTGTATAGTTGAACTTTGACCTCTGATTTTGACCCGAAGTCACGTTTTGATAAAAATCAAAATATGCCTATGCCCATCCCCAGTTCTGTGGCTTTCTTGTGGCTTTCAATTGATACATGTCACGTGATTGTGCGCCAAGCGGCTCGTGAGTTTACTTCGTTCAAAGGAGAGTCGGCCGGGGTTTTTTATTATTATGATGATTGACCATCCTAACCACATAACTTTGAAGAAGTTCGGATGCTCCCTCTCGATTAGCTTAAAAAAGTACACTGTGTGGAAATCGAATTGAGGGATTTTTGAGGTGCCAGATTTCAATTTTACCTTTACAATTCCGGGATCTAAAATAAAGTATACATCTAGCACGCCTTAACCATAACCCAGTGCCAGCACATAGTAAGCAAGTTCAGGTCCCGACAGACTGTTCATTGGCTATAGTCGTTTCTCATATATTCCCAAATTTTAAATTTGAAATTTATTGGAATAGCCAAATTCAAAAGAATGGAACTTTGTCACTCTCTTTCTGAAAACAATTCTCTACTTTAAATTAGATGATTTTCTTATTCGCAAATCCAAATTTTACTCTCAACTTTAATTCTGCATAAAAAAGCTATCAGTTCTTAGGAATGAGAATTTTGCGAAGCCCAAATCCCATTCTCGTTCGCATTTTCAACTGTAAACCCAATTGCCCACACACTCAAATTCCTAATTCTCAATCTTATCCTCATGCGTCAATCCTTTCACTCCAACCCGTATCTAAGATTAATTGTGGCTGCTGCTTTTAAGCCCAGCATTAATCGAGGTGCTGCTTAGCAAGCGCCTACACTTTCCCCGCATTGGCTTTTGCATAGCGCTTAGGGAGGATCGCGGGTTCGAATCCGAGCGGCTGTAAGGTACGAAGGGGTGGTCCCTATTTTTGCCAGTTCTATCAGTTTATTGTCAGAATAGCGGGCGGGTTTGGGCCCCAAAAATTTTAATTCAAGACGCGGGCGGGCTGGGCTGTCGCTTTGCCACGTGTACGCACACATAGCTTATGGAAGCCAGGTGAAAATCGGTTTTTTTCATTTTTCGGCCAGTCCGACCCCTCATTAACATCTAAAAATTGCGAATTCGGATTCATCATATGAAAATCTATCGAAAAAGTTTAAACTTAGATGGTAATGAGTGGTCGGACCCGCAGAAAATTGGATAAAACTTTCTAATTTAACATAGGAATACATAGTGAATTTTTCCAAATTTCGAAAATTCGGGTCAACAAAATTTGATATCGTTTTTTATGAGAAACTACATCTTTTGAGATATATTGATTCCCTGAATTCATCCTAGTTGCCCGGTAAAAAAATATAAACCGAAAACATGTTTCCCGGGTTTTCTCCGGAACGGCTGGGTGGAGAGAAGGGAAACTTGACGAATTTGTACTACGGCATATGATGGATCGGTCATAAATTTTTCGTCCAGATCCCTGACCATGACACGGTGGTATTTACTCACATTCATTAAAATTCACCCGCACACCTTTGATTGGCATGTGAAGAATGTCACTCGTAAATCTATTCTTACTATTTTCATGGTTGGAATCTAGTAAGACGCGTTGATCACGAAAATGGTGGTATATCAAGAACCACTCCACACTTTCAAATTAAGCTGCCTTGGCTGCCCTCAATTTTGCGGTGACTCAAATTTCTGTGGAATGGGTCTTTTCGTACTGCTTGAAATTTATTATGAATGACATACGCTGTGACAAGCTGAAATTTGTAATTGAACATTTTGTGTCCTGTAGTTTTGAGCATAAGTTATAGTTATTAATTCAGATATTTAGCTACATTAGTTGTTAAATTGGATCACCGTAATCGTAGTCCGTCTTTAATCCGATGATTCCTCCAAATATCATAGCTGTAATTAAGATGTTGACTATCGTAATTTTAATTAATATCAAAACCAATGAAAAATCTAGCATTATCATCGTAATTCAATTCACATTATTCCGAGGATGGAGCAGTCATGGCTTTTCTAGTTGCTCTGTACGAATTTAAAATAATAGCATTGGTGGTTACTTGGCAGCACGAGAATGTGTATCCCATGTTTCATGATGATGTATCCCATGATAATTCAACATTGGATATTCAATAGGGATTGTGATGCTCCCAACGGTGCCTTTAATAATACTAATACTAATAATAATAATAATAACCATAAATCAGCTCATTACATTCGAAGGGGTGGGCCCTGCAACTTCTCATAATGACGTTCCACACCGTCACCCTTCAAAGTACCTCGTAAATTTTGACGCCGTAATTCGCAAAACTGTGGTTTTCCACAAAAATTGTTGCATGAGATTTTTGTCTCTTAAAGATGCGTGATTTTTTTCCGTCTTAATAATATGGACCATGTGCGTCCATGATATACCCGTCCGGCATCACGCACATGGTTATTTTTAAAGGTGTCTCCCTTTATGCCGGCAGATAGTCAGCTTCATTTCAATGAAGCTGACAGACAGCAACATATAAGTATGTTCTATCAATTGTAAGGACGAGGTGGTCTTGTCTCTCGGCTTGGAAGTTTACCGGGTGACGCATGTCCTAATACGCTTGTGTAGAAGCACCTCTCAGCAAAACTGATGAGACAATCCTCGGGATGTTTTTTCTCTTTGCACAACGCATTACTAGCATTGTACCTTGAAAAAATTATAACTCTGGGTGGCAATCAATGCAAGAGGCAACCATGAGAGTATGCATTGCCATGACAAATGCAACTTCACATGGAGCCTCCCAACACTGGTACATCCTATCTAGCCTCGGAGCCTAGGCAAAAACAAGTGTAACTGGCTGATGTTGCACTACTCCAATAAAGCATTTAATTAGCTACATTGTCTACTAAAATGAAAATTTATGTTCCAAAAGTTGGTAAAGGTTGGTCTAGTTCTCGAAAAGGTCTCCGTTTTCATAAGAATTTGAGTTTTTGGCAGTTCTTGCATCACGTCTCCCAAACAGATAAGATATAAGATTTAATTAAGGAACTATCATAGATTGTAGCATTGAAAAGGATTTAACTTTTGTTATCTGCATAGTAAGGTAGAAGAATAAAAAATTCTCATTTCTTCGATTATTTTTAATTTTTTTGCGTAATGGAATGACTTTGATATAGAGGTTCATGGGCAGAGGTAGGGAAGGGTGAGGCATCTACTTGTGTAAATTGGAAAAGTAAAATGTGGAAAAGTAAATTGTGCAAAACGGAAAATTGGTTGAAAGTTACACAAGTGGCGATGAAAATAGTTTGAATTCTGGTTGTATGACAAAAAATTTGTGTAAATACCAATACTGACTTCAGGTTCTCTAACATTGCCCCTGCAGGTTCCGCTAATGCCAAAAATACATGGTTTATATATGGTAATGTTAAACTAACACAACGTTTGTGTACCAAAAATTAGCACCCTATCTCGTCAAAAACGGGAAATACAGGCTCATGCGCTCAATAACAACGTGCGTGCCCAGGGTACTCTACCTCAATGAGTTCAACTGGCCGCTAAAACTTCTTTGTGACATCTCAGCCAGCTAAGGTAACTACATAGTAATGTAGGGTACAACTGTGATTAATTTCCTTACCCCGTAGTTTTGTTGCAGTAACAAATTTGCAGTGTATCAGAACTTATGCGTCACCCGGTAGAGCTCTGGCAAGGGAAGTAACATGTGGAAGAAAATGTTGGAGATCTTTGTCCTGAATTGAAGATTGGATGAGACATACGAAGTAAGTCGAAAGTCTTCGGAAAGAAAGTCTGGACGTAATTTTACGAACTTCCTGTAGTTCCAGAGGTGAGGCTCCACTGTAGATTCCGGCCTAGCTGGACGGAACAGGTAGCATTGTCTTAAAGCAAAACAATAGATTAAAAAGAAATGTGCATCCACGAATGTTCCGGTTTCCCTAGTAACGTGTTTATCCCAGCTTCGATTTCACTAAGTACGGTCGCATCAGGTTTTCAAAGAAATGAAGAGTACGATATCTTGACGAAAAAACTATGGAGTAGGGTCATCCAATCTTCAATTTCACGTCACTTCCTTCCGACTCTCAGAGATGAGAGTCGGATGTAGATGTCTCTGTAGATGTTCAAAGAAGATATCGTGCGAAAGGCTAGAACGGAGGAATCTATATTGATTTATTTGATGACGCAGAAGCATTTATTACTAAACACTGCTAAACCAAACTCTGGCCTTTAGTCTATCGGACGGTTGTAGTCCTTTGAAACAGGGATGGGGTATTGGAACTGGTATTGGTATTGGTATTTACCGATATTATTTTTGTAATACAAGG
>WJFA01004253.1:0-11056 GCA_009870155.1 Pseudobourletiella spinata | reverse complement strand
ATACATTACTGCTAAAAAAACAACATGCGTAATATTAGATTGACCCTGCTATTGTGAATGGTCTCTGCTCAGTCTACTATCATGTAAAAAAGTAAGTAGTAATAACTATTATTAATATTATTGTTATTACAAAATTGCGACGGCATTGATTCCCCTCCGTTTTTCTCACAACATATAGGAAAAAAGTGAAGGATTGACCGGCCTCTTGAGATTTTTATATTCCCACCATTTATGTACATAATATGTCGCGGGGATGAGAAATTTTTGACGTAGGAGAGCCGTCTTTTTAGAGGTCCAGTGTAGCTATTCTTGTACAGAAAGGAACAATCACATTTTTCCAACAGTTAACACGGGTGCTTTTCACTCTTGTGCTTCTTCCAACTTGGCATCAGCCTGCCTACCGTTCAACTTTTTTTTGTACCTTTCATGGTAGGGCGCCATATTTCCTACAAGCAATCCGCTCTCGTGTATTGTGCGGGGCCCTTGGAAATTTTATAAGAGTCTTCTGCGGAGCTCATTGGCGGGGACGGGTGCTTAGGGAGAGGAAAAGAGTTGTTGTGGAAGGAATCAAAATCCGCGCTTAAAAGATTGGCAGATGGGCCCGGGATGTTTTGACTCAGTGCTCAAAGAAAGATTTACACCCGGAAAATTGAACAGAATTTTACAGACAGGCTGTTGTGGTTAGACGTATTCGCGTGCTAGATCTGATGATTGAGGGAGATGACTGGTTTATTTGACGACAGCTCTTCCGGAGGAGAAGAAGGGATGCAAGCTACGACTTGGAATTTAGTAATTAACTGAACAGGAGGGTAAGCTTGTGTACATGAGGTATTGAACTGGGATTCATAGGACGTGTTACCCACTTTGTGTTACCCACGTGTTGTATTATTATAGAATCCGAATTACACTCAAATTACTCCCAAAATCATCCTTGTTGTCTTTGTTGACCATTTATAATATAACTACAATGTAACCATATATCTTGTATCATGCAGGAATCTCCTCCATTTGCTTTTAATTTTTTTTTTGAAATTTTCATGCAATTTTAACTTTTAAATTAATAATTTTTTAGTACTGGCGATCGTAAGACACGGTAGAAGTTGATTTTTGAGTCATTTCGTAAAATGTTGTAAAAATTGAATTTTTTGAGAAAAACCAAAGGGGGTCCATTCGGCGCGTGAAAATCCTTATGGGAAATTCCATGTTGAATTCCCCAGATATCAATTTCGTGGCATTTTCCCTTCCTCAATAATTTCCAGAAAACGTCACTTTTTCATCAAAATTGAGCGCCAAATTTGGATTTTCCATCCCAAATGATGTTCCCACATCGTAATAGTGAATTTTTTAACTCATTTTTCAAAAGTTTACAAAAATTGATTTTTTCCAAAACAGCAAACTCTTGGGAGCACAGGGAATCTTGCGAGCCTGAAATTTCTTAAGGGAAATCCCATGTTAATTTTCCCAAGACTAATTTCCGTGAAACTTCAAATTTGACTTTTTCCGAAACTAGGCTTTAGGTGGGCGAAAGGTTTTGGAGTTAGTATGTGCTAGGGGTGGGTAACATGCCCTATTAATCCCAGTTCAATACATTGTGTACACAAGTTTGCCCTCCTAGGTATCGTGCATAAATTACGTAATGCCAAAGGTTGGAAAAATTACCCACCACCTGCCACAATAACGCTTTTTTTAACATAGGCTTTAATGGACAGTAACACGGCCTCTGGAAGGACCACCCACCCAAGCGCGTTACGTAATTTATGCACGCTACCCTATTGAGAGTGAGACATAAACCTATGCGTGGGCTTGGACGGCAGTGATATACTAAGACCGCGAAACATCCGGAGTTATCAGTCGATACTCATGTGACATGTGAAGAGTCAACTTGATCACTTTTTTCCACATATTTTATACCTGAGTTTGGGTTCAGGTGGGATTAGACTTGCAGCCATAATAATACACTAGACTATGATAATAGTAGGTTCAGAGATGATGAGATACAGGCAGGAACATGTCAACACCAGAGGGGAGGCCCATGGCAATTTTCACTGCCCAGCCCGGCCCACGACCAGTTGTTCATTGGCACGGGCTGCCCATGCCTAGCCCATCTTTCAGGTTGTTTTGTCCAAGCCCGCCCATGGGCTATATATGTATATGCACTGCTATAGTATAGGAAAGAGTGAAATGGGCAGCCCATGTCCACGCAAAGTGCATGTATGGGCCTGCCCAGCACGCCCACAGTTTGAAAAGTCGTAAGCCCATGCCCGCCCATGCCCAGTGGGCATGGGCTGGGCATAATTTGCCCATGGGCATCCGTCGTGGGCCTCACCTCTGGTCAACACCGTGTAGTGAATGAAGATGGCGGGAGCACGCGACAATATTTGAATCAATGTGAAAGTGCGAAAAGTGCTCACCCGCTTCTCCGCCATCGTGTCCAACCAAAAATGTGTGTTTTTACAATTGATCAATCCCTGGTTTTTTATACAATATCTACCTAAATATATGACGTACAATTGTAGGGACACTTGCAAATGTATGTGGATAAGTACATATGTGTTTTTGTCTGTGACCACACGGTACTCAAACCTGATCTATTGTACCCAAATTTATATTCTCAAGCAAGTTCTGAAGCAATTAGTTTGGATAGATATGAGTGGAATTAATAATTGATTCCAAAATCCTCATGTTCATGCTCTGTCTGATGTTAGTATAGTTCAACTGGCTCAGATTTGAGCCCTATATTAGTTTGGCTGTGAGGTGCTTGTATTCATTTTCACAACCTTTTGGGACTGTCCATAAATAACGTCACTAGGGATTACTGGGTGGGTCAAAGTCTCCCGTTTAACGCCCTGTCAAAATCATCTCATGATTAGCGGTGGGTGGGTCCTAGACTTCAGAGATTTTGATGTCAGCAATGGACAGCTCCTTTCCGGTCTACTTCGTGATACATGAGCATACATACCTATGCAGGCTGAACTAGGAACATTTAGAGCATACACCCCTTTTCTAACCGTGCAAAGTATTAGTAAACTTACACCTCCTCGAGCATGTCGTGTGAAAGTAGAGATTGTTGTTCTTCAAAGACTGTTCTACTTTACGACATAAACCACAATAACTGAGAGTGAAATTTAGAGATGTGAAGTATGATTGTACGGACTACTTGTATTAACTTTGAAGACTGTAGAAGAATACCAAAATTGGAACGGAATAAAATTTTAGCCGCAGGATCTCGCTGCTGCGTTGACGCTCATATTCGGGCTTCTGATTACAGCATTTATTTCCTTGCGTCGTGGAGTGATATAAAGTGCAATAATTAACCTGACGCTAAAGAGGATTTAAGATACCTGCGTTGAGAGTTTGAATTATGACGTTGACCGATGACGGTTTCGTCGGAAAAGGGAAATGCGTACTGTTTGAGTAGGTCTACGATCTTGCGGGGTAGTTGGATTGGTTCCCACGGAATGAATAAAACTAGCGCTAAAAATGTCACAGAAACGGGCAATTTAGCGAGAAACTAGCTTACTCTTAAAGTTACGCTGAGAAAAAGTTGTTCTGTTTTGTGGGGTTCACATCGGACGATCCCGTATAAGTACTTGATGATAAGGCCTTGCCTAAAAGTCGGACAGCTCGAACTCGGACCTTAATCCCCGGACACCTCGGACTCGGACTGGTTCAAGAGCGAATAAATTGTTCAAATGTAATTCCAATTATTTTAACAAGCTCATATCATACATCGTGTATGTACAAATATACATCGTATTATGCGAGCGATCATGTCCTGGTGTTATACCGTGCAGAAGTCAATTTGGTAGTAGTTTGATCTGTATTGGACAACGAGCACGTAATTCAACAACCCATCTATGGTCGTGGAAAAAGTATAGGAAATGAGCGTAACCTGGTCCAAAGACCTAATGAGCAGTCAAGGACCTAGTATGTAAGACATGCCCTTTTATACGATGACGGCAAAGTCATATGAAAGTTAAATGTACTTCCCGTAACATGTGCTAATAAAACGATGCCCGGATTCTCCGAGCACCGGAGGGTTTCTGCTTGCGGCCACAAATGATAGAGCTAAGAGGTATTTATCGGTTTTAGGCTCCCTCTTCTAGACGTGCTGATTTCCCTCTCAAATGAAATGATCCCAACCACATCCTACAGCATATGCGCAAACGTCCTTTTAATCATTTTTTGCCTCATCACATCTTTAGCATGCTAATACATATGCGCTGCATCCTCATCACATCTTTAGCATGCTAATACATACATACCCCATACCCATTTGCGGCAGAGGCAAGCTAGACCTGAAACATGGGAAACTCTTACCCCTCTGGCATATGCACCTGGACAACGGATATAGTCTTAGGCTATATATACCAGCATGCACGTATATCAAAACCATTTTTCTCTCCTGCAAGCTGTGCTACACTTTCACCACACACACACACATACAAAACTGTTTTTGTCTCTACTACGATCTGGTGAAAGCTTCTTGACCTTAGTTTCCCCTATCGCTTTAACATTGCACCAGCGTTACTTCATGGCGCGCAGACATGCATCATGCTACGCGTGTCTGACATACGTTCAATGTTGCCCCAATGTCCCGTAGACCTTAAGCATGGCTATACGTCTCCCCCATACCTGCATTATGCCACCAGCGAAGGCTGGACCTGAACTTTGCAAATACGTATCCACATTACAAGAAAGCAATAACAAACACAATAGCATTCATCATTTACAACCTATTTAAAATATCCAAAAATAATAAGCCGTAGTGCAGTTGTTATCACAACAATCATTCGTAAACATGTTTTACACATTTTTAATCAGGCATGCCCATTTCAGGTTTCGTAACAAGTGCCTGTTTTATATTAGCCATATTAAGCAACTTAAGCACTAAGTTTGCTCATAAATTTGATCAAAATAACCAGCCTGTCTCGCACTGCGACATCTGCTGACGCTGACTACCTATGGGCTATTTACACCGTGTTTGATACACTGGTGGAACATAAACCAAGTATAAAATGTCGGCTGATAATAATGTGCCCATTGTTGCTGGTAAAGCTTTAACTGGTGCTGGAGATAGATAACACATTTAAAAAAACATTTACAAATAAGAAGTTGAACATACTGATTTGTGAACAAGGCATTCATGCTTTAACCTTGAACTGTTTCAGTGGCATACATGGGATGAGTATACCAGCAAGACCCATAGTGTCTGCAAACACACTTTCGCACATTGGTACAGGAGGATGTCAGGATAGCATTTCTTCTGCATCCGTGGAGGAACCGCGAAGACAAACCATCCCAGGCGGTGCAAGCAGTGTCCGAAACATGGTGCAAGCAAATATTATACCCACTGCTACTTTGACCTCTACAGTGTATCCAATTGTACTGAAGCACTATACTCTGCACCATATGGACTGTGCGCGTCCTGATCATGGGTGCAGCATGGTTGGATAACCCTGTGATATAATGCGACGCTTGTTGCAGGTACATTGTGGGGTTCGCCGAGAGGACGTCCGGCTGGATGAGCAAGCTACAAACGTGAATGATGATGGGAATACTACCTTGATGCAACCTGTAAATCCACCAGTAAGTTGCACTGATGGTGCAATTGATCCTGAAGTTCTTCAGTTTTTCAAGGCTCACTACCACGAAACTTCGTGCCCCGCCCAAGGGTACACATTTAAAGGAGAACCGCCCAATGTTCACCATAATTTCATGCCTGTCCATTGTCAAGTTCGCCGCAAAATATGTTCGTCTTTACGATGCAATATTGAAGTCATCTATGTCAACTGCAGGCTGCATAACTTGTAACACGCAAAGACGAATCTACAAATGATGATCTCCGCCGTCCTGCACGTCAAGATGTTGAACTCCGTAGGCAAGGGGTCTCTACAAGGAAACGTTGGTCTCGCTTTACCGGCACTCAGGTGCGGATAACAGCGGAAAGAGTTAGAAGACGGCAGCATCCGGAAGTTGCGCCATCCGTTCCAGGGTCACTGGCCAGGTTTTTGGGGAAAGTGAGGGCTGCCTTTCCCTTAGATTATCAAAACTCGAGTGTTTACAGGGCTGCGGATGACAAACTATAAGGAACCAGACTGCACTATTGCAAAGGATTTAAGCTGAACGTGTGTTCCAAATGCAGAGCTTATGCATCTAGTGCAGAAGTACCTTCAAGATCGAGGTATACCAAGTGCTGCGAGAAGGGCACCATGGCTTAAATATCCGAAGACTCTACACCACTTGGAATCTTTCCGCCGAATCTTCGTCGTCTCTTTCAGGGAGAAGATGCAGATGCACGAAATTTACGGGAAAACACCCACGAATTTAACAGCTCATGTGACTTTGCCTCATTTTGCCATTATTCCGTTCAGCCTCCCGGACATGGAACCCAAACGTTTAATGTACATGGACAAGTGTATCACGAAGTCTCAGACGTAGAAGCTGAGGAAGGTGTTATACCTATGTATTCGCAGGTATATATTTTAGATTCCGGACAGACACTTACTTAACGACTTCGGCAGCCGTATAACAGTCTGTGTCATGCAACCGTTATGGCGTTGGTGGATGAAAACATTCGACGAGCCCTCATTACCTGATGACATGATGAGGCACCTGATGAAGATGAATTTCGTCCGCGCGATCTGCGTATACACATTGGAAACGAGGTGCAAAGTGACATACGCAGGTACAACCTCCCTACCACAACTGATGAAATTGCCATTTTTAGTACTACACCAGAGGGCGAGGCGCCGAGTCAACGTTATGTTACAGTGCATTATCGCAATGGTGGTCGTCGTAACATGCGATATGGAAACCATAGCCTCAATCCAATGGTGTACCCCATTTTATTCCCCTTCGGACAACAATGGTACAAGTTCTGGCTTTACCGTCCAGCAATTACCGAAAACCCTGCTGAACCGCAGTTTTTCCAAGATAAAGACGGTGCAATGCCTGGTAGGTAGGTATTAATACAGGTATTTCATTAGAATAAATTATGTGGATACTGTGCATGCTGGTGCCTATACGTGTTTACTAACGGTAAGTTTTGTCTTTATCTTCCGCACCAATTCCCCGCGCAATTCCTACGCGGGGAATTGGTGCGGGTATATCATAAGAATAAATTCTAGGTTAATAGCATGTATTTACAAGCAATTCTGTTTATCAACACAAATTGTAATTGTGTATATTTTCTGTTCCAGTCTCACATCAGCGGCCTGGTGCATTGCACCAACGTAATGAATAGCAGCAAATTGACGAGCGGAACGTGTACTTGGGGGAAGACGCTAATAATGATAACGGTGCTGCTTATATGCCTAATGGAGGCATTCTCCCTGTTATCTGATTCAGAATAATTGATATGTCAACAAAAAATAACGTGGTGCAATTCAGATTTTATTAGCAACAAAATTTCGTTGTTGCAGGCACAAATCATCCTGCCAATGAATTGCATCGAAGACGTGAACACGAGGAAACGGATGAGGAGGACGTCGCCGAACTTCATGAAGTTGAAGTTGGTGCAGTTGAAGAGACATCTCAGACTGGTGCAGGAAATGGAAAGAAGAAGGTCACCCAGCTTCGGTTTTACTGTAGCAAGTTGCACATAAGGCAGCGTGACGATGAAGATCACACATTTAATCCTCTGTTTCGAACCAGGCAACTCATGCAGCAATACGCTGTGGATGCATGGGTAAAGACTGAGGAAGAGGGGTTAAACTGGTGCAGGCTGCACCAATCTGAGCTGCGTGTCGAGAAGTACCAGGAGCTGCTGGACTACATCGAGAGTGCGGCGGAACGCCAAGGATTCAGGCCCGGCACTGCCACTATTCTCCCGTCATCTTTTAGTGGTAGTGACAGAGCTCTACAGCAGGCCTATCAAGATGCGATGGCAGTCGTGGCCAAGTTGGCGAAACCAAATTATTTTATCACGTTTACCTGCAACCCACGTTGGCGAGAGATTATGGAAAAAAATTTCCCGGAGAGACTGCTCTTGATCGCCCAGACATTGTGGCTCGCGTGTTCAACCCGAAATTGCGCCGGCTAATGAATGATATTATCAAGTCAAAGATTTTCGGTGCAGTTGTTGCGTACAACTACACTATTGAATTTCAGAAACGGGGGTTGCCACACATGCACCTGCTTCTTATAGTGGAAAAGGATTGCAAGCCGGTTGCACCGGAAAAGATTGATGCCGTAATTTCAATGGAAATCGCCGATCCAGATAGGGACCACCGCCTTTATGAAGCAGTCGCCACTCACATGATACATGGTCCATGTGGACCTGGTGCAATGTCCAGACCTTGAATGCGTGACAGTATTTGCACCAAGGGGTTCCCCAAGAAATTTACTGCACATACTGTATTTAATGAAGACGCCTACCCTGAATATCGGCGGAGAGATAACACACGGTGCTGTTTAACTATTGGTATGCATACCATCAGCAACGCGTGGGTTGTACCATACAATCCATACTTGCTGTTGCGGTATGATGCACATTTCCATGTGGAAGCATGTTCATCGATTAAAAGTGTGAAGCACATATACAAGTACATTCACAAGGGACATGATAGTGCTGCCGTAGTTATCACCGATACAGGTAGGGTAGTTGCACTAGAAGAAATTGCACCACAGACTTCGGGAACTCTTGCAGTAGACGAAATAAAAAAAGTATATTGAAGGACGATATGTCTCTGCACCAGAGGTAATTTGGCGTCTTTTCTCATTCAACATGGGAGAAGTCATTCTGTTACGCGGTTGGCGGTTCATCTCGAAAACGAACGCCAAGTTGTCTTTCGAGCTGGTGAAGAGAGATAAGCTGTCGAAGCTGCTGAAAATAAAATGATTACTCTGACTGCATGGTTCCCTCTAAATCAAGATGATGCAGAAGCCGCACAGTATCATTACGTTGACATTCGCTATCATTATACTTGGAACAGCAAGAAACGGAATAATGGTGTAAGGAATGAACACTGTTGGACGAAGCGGAAATCTTCTTTCAAGTTAGTTCAAGTTTCAACTCTTTGGATCAATCTGTGCACATGGCCCCGTTACTATTGCTAATAGTTTGTACACAAGATTTCGGGACCAACTTATGGAGGATTTTCTGCACCGATGGGCTCCACACCAAGCCGAATAAAATGCACTGAATGAAATTCAGTCGCATCTCATAGTGAGTGGCCTACGGCTGGAAGACATTAATCTCCCTTTACTCACTACTAACACATGGTATGCTGCACCAGAGGATCGCATTGACATTAATGAAGATACTCGTATGGCTGAAGAACTCATTAACAGAATGAACCCGGAACAGAAACTCGTTGTTGCTTCAATTATGCAGGCCGTTCATCACTCACATCCCTACATTCAAGTTCCTCCAAAACAGTTGGACGTTCGTGTTACGCAAGAACGTAGCACGAAGCAGCTCTTTATTGACGGGCCTGGAGGTACCGGCAAGACTTTCGTGTACCATTATAGCGATCTTGAGATCCCAGGGGTGTGTTGTCATTGATGTTGCACCAACTGGTATTGCAGCAGCGTTGCTACCCGGTGGCCGAACGGTTCATTCTATGTTTGGTTTGGGTATAAACCTGCACGAATCAACAAAGTCCAGTATTCGTCCCAATTCAACTCAGGCTGCAAAAATTCGTGCTGCACCAGTCATTATTTGGGATAAAATTAGCATGCCGCATGTACACCTATTTGCCGCCGTGGAACGTTTACTACGGGATATTATGGTGCAACACAGACAACGACACCATGAAGTTCAAGATTGGGGTGGGAAGGTTATTGCCGCAGGAGACGACTTCAGGCAGCAGTTGCCGGTAGTGAAAAAGTCGGACCGTGCCAAGCTGGTGCGAGCTTGTGTCCAAGCGTCACCGCTTTGGCACAAGTTCAAACCGCTGAAATTAACCCAGAATATGCGAACTAGTAGTGACGAATCTGGATTTGCAAACTGGCTCTGGGAGTTGGAGGCTGCCAAGATTGCACCTGCGCATGAATCCATGCCTGAGTATATAGAAATGCTTTCAAAATTCATGCTGACCAAATCGTCGCAAGTTTCCAACATGAGGATGTAGTGTTTGGTCCAGTATTGGATTCACAGGAACCGCAGTGTTACACAAACAAGGCTATATTATGTCCCTTGAATAACGATGCCCTGAATTTAAATGAGGAAATACTGAATCGCATGACTGGTGATGTGTACACATATTACAGTTGTGTATATGACGAAGCAGAGCCTCTCAATCCGGATTAGAATTATGCGGTTGAGTACCCCCCTGAACTATTGCACTCTCTTACACCTTCCGGAATGTCTCCTCATAAACTAACTATTAAAGTAGGGTGTGTGATAATGCTCTTGCGGAACATAAATCCGAAGATAGGTTTAGTCACCGAACACACATTTTGGTGACCAGGTGCACACCACGCAATCTTGTATGTACTATCCTGCTCGGAAGATTTGAAGGGAATGTAGTGGTGATCCCCAAGATCAAATTTGCACCATCTGATCCAGACTTACCCTTCAGATTATCACGTCGTCAGTTTCCTGTTAGACTGTCGTTTGCCATGACCATAACCAAGTCTCAAGGGCAGACGCTACAAACTGTGGGGATTTATCTCCCTAAGTCTGTTTTCTTTCATGGCCAACTTTACACTGCGTTCTCCAGGGTAACTTCGGTGAAAAAAGTCGTGGTGCAGATTGGGGAAGACGACGATCAAGATAATACGACTATAACTGCTAATATTGTGCATACGGAAGTTCTCAGTGACAACGTTTAATTCTTTACATGATGATGTTGGTGCAAATAATGTTTCACTATATTCTACTTACCATTAAATTACTTTCACCACAACCGAAGTTGGACTTAACTTTGTTTATTGTATGTCTTGTATTCTTTTTCTTCCCATTCTTTCTTATTATTATTGTACAAGTGGCAAGCCGTCCTACGGACGGCCCACCACTTGATAGTGACTCACTGCTGCCTATAAGTTGGATCAATCCATTTTTTCGCAAATGATTGGGGCGCATTACATTTCTAAAATTCTTATTTTATTA
>WJFA01004252.1:0-11060 GCA_009870155.1 Pseudobourletiella spinata | reverse complement strand
GAATTTCATCAATTATATAAAAGTCGGGACAATTGCACGCGCCCAATACATGCCTAGTTTAAAAACTGGTACAAACTGTTAAAACTTCCCCTTATAATTACACAACGATCACTGGAATTTCCTCATCTTTTTAGCATGTACATTATTCAGACCGGACGGATCCTGGCCACTGATGCAAAGGTTATGTGTGGAAACCAGCTGGATTGTGTAATGATTTACATAATGATTTAAGCTCCTTAGAAGTTCATGTGCTAGGAAAACAAATTCAAATCCGTTTAATTACTTTGAATTGCAATGCGTTGGTGGTAAAAATAATCGTCAAGAGATAAAGACATTAAAATACAGCGTGAGGAGCGGCATGAAAATGAAAATCATGAGTTTCCATACTAAACCTTCCACTTGAATTTTACTCCACTTGTCCACGCTGCTAGCTTAGATAGGGAGATGATATTCAAAATTGCCCTGTCAGGAATAAAGAAACCTCTCGAAACTGTCATTGAGGGTGACCCAAGCGTAGGTCAGGAACGAGGTTTGCTATCTGTAATACGGTCAATTAATCTCGTCCTGCTACTCATTACAAATCTCACCTTAACTTAACTCCCGTGTTTGCTTGAAACTTGGGGATTCAGCAATTTTCCATTTATCAGGGAGTTCACACGGTTTCATAAGCTTGTTGCTAGGGAAACTCGATATCGGTCACCTCCCACAGTCACGTCACAATTATTGGCACGCGGAGGAGTCAAATTTCCATATGCAAACATGCACAACTGTACCCCGTGATATATCTGAGCAACAGGAAAGTGAAAACCGGAATCAAGCAATTGGGGTTGTTTACGCGGTCATTTGGAGGACTTTCAAGTATATTTTTCACATCTAATAAATCCTGCTCGGGCATTGCACACAGCCAAGAATTTTTAGTGCATGAAATGCGCGAGAGGAAAAGGTGTCATGCCAAATGACTGATGATGGTCCTAAATCTCTGGAAAATCCGGGGTATAGATTCTTATGATTACACAAAGCTCATTTCATTGATATCGTATATACACTAATCCACCGCGTTCGTAGCAATCAACAACTTACAAAAGTTACGAATACATAATTGAAATAAACTCAAGTCATGTCAAAGCTCATTTCATTGATATCGTATATACACTAATCCACCGCGTTCGTAGCAATCAACAACTTACAAAAGTTACGAATACATAATTGAAATCAACTCAAGTCATGACCTCCGGCTATCCCTCTAAATCCCGTAATTCATGAGGTTGTGATGAAGCCCTGCTTTCCCCGGCCGTGCGTATTAGGTTAAAAAAACTATTACCTACTTTGTGACTAATGAACCTGGATACCTGATGGTTGATGTTGATACTAATTAACATCTAAAAGCAATAACAGTAAAGTATCAAGGATAGCAACAATTGCAGCAAATAAAGAAGGCAGAACAACTGAAAACAATAACGGGAAATTTGACTTTTATCTGTAAAGCCCCAAATATGCGTCATGAAGAGATTGCGTGTTGTTGCTAAGTGCAAAAGTAGGATCTTACGGAATGTGTATAATGCTAATAATAAACTAATTTGCCCGTTGAACACAGAGTATTGCATAAATGTGCGTATGAATTCAAATAAGTTGATCCCTACACTTGTCAGTACACTATTTAAATGGAGGTGGTGAGTAATCTCTCGGTCTCATTACCTCACCATTTTTTAACCTCCCGTAAGTCCTCCATTGTATAGTGGAGCAATTCTTGTACACAAGTAGCACTTTTAAATTGGAACGTAACAGCATCAACTTCCTATCAAAGCTAATCCAAAAACAAGAATTTTATAGTGTCCAAGGAACGCAGTGGGGAACGTACTTCATATCCCAGTAGGATTCACACTGATAGCGGGAAGTTTTCATACAGCGTTTAAGAGCTTGTCCCGGACCGAATTCACCTCAGAGGTCGAGAGGTTATGTCATAAGAAATCTTTGTTTGCACGGCCTTTTCCCATCCTTTGCTTTGGTGTCGACACATGACAATGACTACGGCATTCGCATTTCGGCTTGACCAGTCCTCCCTACTCCCCCAGATTAAGCCTTTAAAATAATTTGAATTTTCCCAGCGCTGAATCAAGCATCCATGAATCAATTTCCACGAAGCGGTTTCACGCCATCACTTGTGTGACAAGCAAGTCAAACTGTTGGCCTATGTTGCATCCCAATGCAGTTTTAGTACTGGACCGGTCAGGATAAACATTTCACAAGCCCGATGCACATTTCCCTTCACACTTCTGTCAAATGCAAATATGAAGCTCAGCATATAGCCTCAATCAGAGTTGTGGACATAACTGACAGAAACGGACAGTCCATTGCACATTTCCCTTCGCGCTTCTGTCAAATGCAAATATGAAGCTCAGCATATAGCCTCAATCAGAGTTGTGGACATAACTGACAGAAACGGACAGTCCAAAAAGCTGACTGAGTTGAAACATGGGAAAAAAACACGTGCAAATGCCGTGATCCTGACCGTCCCCGTGTACATGTTTACATGTACAGCAAATAGAAAATGTAACTGAAAACACTGATTCTTCCCATTCCAACTTCATATTTTCACTCCAGTTAGTTTAACTAATGACAGTTCATGCAGCCCGGCAATGATCATCCCATGGTCAGCCACCCACCAGCACTCTTATGATCCTCTCCATTGCTCATTTATGGCCATACTTCTAACCCCACAATATGCTGTAAGACGTCAAGTGTTTTCGCTGAGAAAGCTGAATATTCTTACTACAAACCATTTTATCACCCGATCTGTCATCCTCAGCAGACAGACACCCTGACCTGGCTTCCTCTTACTAATCGCATCTATTACTCCTGGTGACCATCTTCAAATAAAAAACACTTGATGATTTGTAATCGGAAGTAACTGTTATTCATTGGAATGGAGATTACAAAATTTACAAAGTTAGCAGTAAGTGAGTGAAGGGACAAAGTCCTAAGCTGACAACACGAACATGAACATGGAAGGTGGCTGCACTATGACCGGCGGCGAATGTGTATTCCTTTACAATCCCTATGCTTACTATACCTGCTTATAAGCTCCCTTGATCCTCAAAATGGGCTAATCAAACAGCATTGTGTAACACACATATACACAATGTAACTTTAGCATGTGCATCACATCATGTAAACATGATTTCCTAATTCGTTTTTATTTATCTGTAGAAGTACGTGTCCTCACGCAGGTCTCTTACTTAGGGTCGTACAGACAAGCGGGATTGGTGAGATCAACATGTACGAAGCGACAGGGGACAGTCCTGTCATTTTCTTGAGCTCATGGCCAAGGTTCTTGACGGTGCAGAGATGCGGTGCAGTGCGTACGTAAGAGCCTGAGGAATTCCCAATATATATATAGGGTGAGACATCCCTACACAGAGGTACCAGCTACACGAAAAACATGTACACAAAATTCCAAGTGATCCTCACCCTTACGAACCGACTCATTTTGGCTTCAACGCAGTCGACAACTGTAAATAGATGAGACTTGAATTTTATCCATGAGCCACAGAAATGTGCATGCAACTCCCTCCGCTTAAAGGGCATCTATAGTGCATATTTAAAATGTAAGGTCAGGGCTGCAGGGCCATGCATCCAAACATCCTTCATTTCCCTGCTATAACAGTGATCGACGATAACACTGTCGTCCTGTGTAGCAGCCTAAACGTGTCAGTTTTTCCACCACTCGCACAGTGGGAACCACAAAAATTATCCGACGAGAATTTGGAAAAAGGATCTGGAACTGAACCCTTTGGGTTATCCAAGGACCATTCTTCCACTTGTTCAACGTGACAGGGTTCCCAAATATCACTACCACATCTTCCGAAGATTGGTTGGGAAATGAGTCGACCCAAAGACTTCCACTCATTCATTCTTGAAATGCTTGTATTATTCTTGGAGCATCCAGGCACTATGGTTCGTCCATATGTGGGCAGAGTGTACACGAACGAAAGTAAAATGTGGTTGTGGTGGCTGTACGAGGAATTCACGTGCTCGTCGCGTGAGATCAGTTTGGGATGCACATGACTTGGTCTTGGTCGTTGAGGCTATAACCCAGCCTAAGCGTTTTTCTGATTATGGTGCAGTCAATCTAAAGCAGTGCTTATCATTTAAGTGACTGACTATATTCCTTCGGCTCAGAGCAGCAACAGCCCTGCCGGGCTGAGACAACAAGACTCCCTTTGTTCGTATACTACCACACTACCGATATGTGAGGCAGTAGTACCGAGTAAACATAAACAGTAGCACGGAGGGGTATGCAGGTAACCTGGTCAAGCCTGTGCAAGGTTCCCACAGACGATAAAAAATATGTGATAGAAACCTGACTGGGGTTCATAATAAAACATGGATACTCATCTGCCTACAAATATCTTTCCTGGTAAACTATAAAAACAATGTAAACGGGTGATCCAGACATTTCAAGGACATAGGAACATTCATTACAGATTTTCATTAATAATTTTTGGAAACTTTACAAAAATCGGAGCGCTGAACAGTAAAGACACTTTTGTATATGCTACGACCTGGAAGCCTAAACATTAGAGGTTCGGATTCTAGATCTCAACATCATCACACCATTGCTTTCAGCATGGTTCCATCACATTTCGATACTTGCAGAATCTCACTCAGTAAATCTATCCATTAATTACTGATTCATCCCTTATTATCATTCAACTATATAACTTATACTATTACATTATTGCTAATAAATTATACTGATAAAAAATCGCCAAATGTTCTCATAAAAAATTAAGAATAATTGATAACAGCATGATAAAAAATGGCAGAGATAATAGATTCAAAAGAACAACGATGATGGCTCTTCAGTTTCTCCCGAGTAGCCGTCCTCCCAATCAGGTGCATCCCCACCCGTTTCTTCGACGTCTTCCGAACGTACAAGTGGGGGCACAACCACCTCCTCTTCTAACTTCTTCATCCCCGCCCGGAGTCGGACATTGAGCTGTGATGGCAACTCACAGCCTGTGTACACTCCCAAGTCCACAGAATAGCGAAGCAACCGGTCCCAATACTGGTTCAGATGGAGGACATCCGGATTGCCAATCACGATCAAGAGGGCCTTAGCCCGGGTAATGGCAACATTGAACAATTTCCTCGAGTACAAAAAGTCCATCCGGGAGATTTTTTGGCTCAAAATATCTTCGTACTCGGACCGAACCGTGGAAATTATTATCACTTTCCGCTCCCCTCCCTGGAACTCCTGGACGGAAGCTACTTTGGGTATGTCGTCGTCCAGCAACCGGTAAGTGAGTGCGGAACGGATTTTTTCCACCTGAAGACAAGATTATGGAAAAAATCTGAATTCAGGATCCTCCAGTTTTTCTAAGAAAGAAGCCGGGCCCCCATTACCTGTTTCCGGTACGGGGTAATGATCCCAATGTCGTCTGTTGAGACACCATGATTCCGTAGCTTCCGCACGTAGTCCACTACTTGGCTCGCCTCAGCCAAGTTGTACCAGCTGGGAGAATCGCGATCCCGGTCGCATCTCCCTTTCACCCCGTGAAAAACAAGGGGGACGTCGGGTACCGGGAGGAATTGGAGCCCCTTCCCACAAAATTCATACGCTTCCTCACCGGCGAGAGAGACCAATTCATCTTGGTAAAATAGTTCTGAGGGAATCTTGAGAAGGACGGGGTGAGCTCGGTAACTTCTCACCAACTTAGTGAGCACTGCAGGATCATACTTGGTTTGGGGGAACTTGTCCTCTTGCCGGGCGTAGACCGGCGTCTTCATGATCCGCTCCAAGAAGGAAACGAGTAGAATATTGTTAATGGCCATGTCATTCATTAGAACTGGGCCGAGTTGTTCAGGATCTCCGGCAAGGACCACCTGAGAAACCAACGAGAATCTTTTAAAACATTTGAAACCCACGTAACGAGAATGATGAGTCAGACATCCTTACAATTCCTTCCTTGTCGATCGCTGTCAGTACGCACGGAATCATGGCCTCTGGCTCCGTACAGTAACCCGCCTCGTCCACAAAAACATGACTGAAATGACCCGTGTTCAGACTCAGCTGGAAAAACTGGCCGGCTGTGCTCACGGTGGAAATGATGAGCCGATGTTTAGCCACAGAGTCCAAGAACGTCCCATCCACACAGAAATCCGCAATGGTATCCGACACGGTCATCTCCGATCGCAGGAACCCATTCAGTCGGACGAATTCCCCAGGCTTGAAAAGGTTGGTCGCAACCAGCCGTTCCGCGATCTGATCCGCGCCAGCGTTGGACGGAACGGTAACCAAAATCCTGAAAGAATCCAAGGTTTACATCAAGCGAAAATTCAAAATCCATCCATGAAGTCCTATTTGCTTACCTTGACGTCGGCTCGAGAAAATAGACCTGCATGATCGCTTCCACGACAGTAACCGTCTTTCCCGTCCCCGGTGGTCCAAATATCACATAGGGCAAGGGGCGTCCCCGTCCAGCAAGGATCCCGCGCACGGCATTCCTCTGTTCGGCATTGAGATTCCCATTAAACCAGCGAAGCTTCAACTTTTCGATCGTAGGTGGAAGTTGAACGTTGCTGTCGAACGATCCCTTCATGCTCGTCATCCGCTTATCCACACGGTCTTTGGCCACGTAAGTTTTTCCGATTTTTCCGGCTCTCACCTCCCCGCTCTTCATCGGTTGAGGGGAATGCTGTGCAAATTCAAATAATATTTTCCGAATACGATGGATAATATTTATTACCCAAGCGAACCAGACTACAAGCTTACCACATTATCCTCAGGGACCTCAAAGTATTTCAGCCGTCGCGGTTTGGCGATGAGTTCCTTGGGGAATAACCAGGTAGCCTTGAGAGACTCCATGGCTTGATTGACAGCAAAGTGTTGACGCCGGTAGACGTTCCTCCCGAGGCAAAAGTGGACCTTGGTGATGGGCGTGGTACAGTTGTAAGAACGGTGGATGGACTCGTGGAACTTGACGTGAACTTCAGGTTCTCCAGCTTCGGGGCAAAGTATTTTCACGATGACCCCTTTGAAAGGATCTGAAAATTGGCGGCGGGAAATTTTAGTAACTTCCAAGGAGAAACTCAAGTGCATCTTCCTGCAGGTTCACACAACCATAAACGTACCTTTACATACAGTTCGTTCTGTACACTTGATGTTGTCCCCTTGCAAGACTGGAGGGTACATTTCCTTCAGACCCGGGACGTGAAACATCAGATTCTCTCCGACCGGCGTCATGATAACATTCGACATGTCATACATTGTTCGCCGCAGCTTATTTTCAATCTCCTCCAGCCAAAGGCTCACTTGAAAACGGGTCTGAAAACAGCCAACATATTCTTGCCCAACCATCAAAAATGTCTAGGTATCAAAAGTGATCAAATCAATTCGTCCAATGACTTACCACATAGTTTTCCGGTGTCAATTTGGTGAAATCAATGGGATAACGTCGTTGGAGCTGCTCTGCATCTTCAGAATGGAAAATATCGAGGAGAAAGTCGGGGTAATTGTACCGCAGAATCCGATGCGGAATAAAGAAGGCTCCACGAACCAATGAAGGGGCGGCTATGACTCCGTTACTTTCCTCCCGAAGTGCCACCGCGGCCTTGTCCATGTCAGCGTTACGCTTTCTCCAGTGTTCTCCTCCGGTTCCATTTGATTGCTTTCTTATCCAGCTTTCTTCAGCGGAAACCCCAGCAACTACAAGCCACCGACCGATGAGCCCCTGGGGACCGAAATCAAAGACACAAATCTCCTTTGTCCTCCCGAGATGGGTCGGGGTGCAGCTGATCTGTAAAGTAAGCAATAAATAATTCAACATAACAATTACAAAAATAACCAATAAATAATCCAATACAACTATTACAAAAATAAACAATAAATAATTCAATTAAAATATCAAGAAGTAAATCATAAATAATCGATAAAACATTAAAAAAAGTAAACAATAAATAATTTACTAAAACTATTACAAACTTAAATCGTAAATAATCAATAAAACATTAAAAAAGTAAACAATAAATAATGCAATAAAACTATTAATAAAGTTAATCATAGATGATTAAAAAAATACGTGACCTTGACATTGAAGGGAACTCTTGGATGAATGATTGCCAGAAATTCTTCACTCTCTTCCCTCCCGTCATGCTCGAACTTGAAGGTGCAAACGTCCTGCACGTTCAAAAGACATATACCTCTGAGTGAAACAGGGCCCAAGCTGAAGTTGTCGATGGTAATTGTAAAGGATTCCGTGGCCCCGACTTGGACGGAGCCGAAGTTGATACGGTAGTTGGGTCGAATATGAATAGAGTTTTTGTTCTTCATTAGTGTGTCAAGTTGAGTGTCTTCGATTGTGCTTCCAGCATTGACCTCCTCATCCCACCCCTCCTCTTCAGGATTCCTGTAGTAAAAGCAGAATTATTAATGCAATAATTTCAACAGAATAGCGGAAAGAAGCAAACGATTCTGTGAATAACTTACAACGTGTTGTTCTCCGGCAAACTTTTTTTCATGTACGTAACTTCCAAAGCCCGTTTACGAAACAGATACGTCCGCGGAGATTCTCCCCTGTCTGAATTCCGGTGATTGTAAGACATGGATTCCTCCTGATCAGAGTCGATGGCGACCACGACGACTGAATCGTTGAGTCGTAGACTACGACCCTTGACCACATCGCGGGAGAAGTAAATAGTTCCGTTGATACATAAGAACTGTTTCAACTTGGTCACCGTTCCTCGTAACTCTGACTTTCCCGCCCAAGATACGCTAAGCACTTTGGCATGACCCGTGTCCAAGTCCCCGTTTTCAAACTCCCTTGCCTCAAATTTAATTTCCAGCCAATCTCCTACAATGCCAAATGAGACAATCATATGAAATGGAGTGAGACGTCACTAATGGTTTGATTAGAAATAAAAAACATCACCTTCTAGAACAGGATAGTCTGAAGGAAGGAGAGCCTTGTCTACGGAAATCGGCTCCTTATCACTCACATCCCGGGCGAGGACAACAACTCGTTCTTCTACGCGGATCACCCTGAAGTTCGCAGTCTTGTACTTTGCTCGCTCCAGGATGAGCCGTTCTTTCAAGTCCAAAACTATTCGAAGATCCTCCGCCACGGAATCTGCACTATCTTGCACGTCCCTCGTGATAAAACTGACTACCATCCCACGTCGCAATCCCAAGTGACGGTAGTCTTCCTTGGTGAATTTATACTTTTGGTCAATGGTACCCACCGCCATACATTCGTCCAAAAGAGTAATAATTCCTTCCCGCCGTTCCACCGAGTCCACTTCCCCATTACAATCAGTCGTTTCGATGTCCTGAAAATCACAGGATTACATAGGTTCAAAATCTTACACAAGTTTATTATTCAGGTAATTAAACCGTATTCTTATTCAACCAGACGTTATTGACCAATTAAACCACCATTCTTTCAGTTGAAATAAATAAACTAATATCACCTTACCATTTCCACATTATCGTCCGTGCTAGTAAACGACTCAGTTGTTTGAGTCTCTCCGGAACAGGAGCCTGGCTCCGGTTCCACAGGGTACGAAAATAATTTCCTAATCAGGAACATTGCGCGCCTTCAATTCTTCTTCGTTAATCAAGATCTGTAGTTCGAAAATTAAATAAGGGAACAATTAATATAGACTGCGAAAAGCAATAATGGATAACCCAATCAACCCTCGCCACAAAAATCACACGTCTGAATTCATCAAGCGATGTGACCAAACTATTTCATTTCTAAAACTCAACCATCTGCACTTGAATTCACCTCGGAGCAACTAAATGACAAATTCCTTATAGCCAAAGTTCATGACCATAAAAACTCGAACTTCGCAAGTTCAACCACGTACGAGAAGTGACCCCCTGAAAAAAGGACTCCTTTTCACGTTTTACCAACGTTGAGTAACCACAGGCACAAAAGGGGGAAAAGGAATGTTGTCGGCTCGATTCACTGGTGTAGCCACTTCAGCCACTAGCATTTGTCAATCAAGAAGTCTAAAAAACCGCATACGAGATTGAAATGCAGCGAATGGTTGTTTAAGTTAGCGAATGACAGAACTTTGAACACGTTGAATCGTGTCAGTCTTCTCGTCATAGTCTCATTCGTAGCATTGGGTTGACCACTGAAGTTTACAGTAGTTTCGTCGGGGAAGTTTCCGAACGGTTTCTTTCCTTCCAGGTTATATAAATAACAGGCCGAACTCTTCCGTAGCCGGAATCTTGCGCTTAAAATAATTTTATTTTGATGCAATAATTTATGCAGTTTTTCAACGAGTTTTTCTTGTATCTGCACTGTATTAGCGCCAACCAAATTTCCTGAAATACATGTGTACATTTTACTTCTCTATTCTAAAATTAGATAGTTATGATCTCACCTTTGCTGTTACATCTAATTTAAGAGACAACCCTAAGTGGCATTACTACAATGTGATTACTGTATGCCATTTTCTAAAAGAAGAAATAATTATTCTTTGGAAGCCTTTTTCAGCATGGCTCGATGAAAAATACACTTGTCTTGCTATATATGCAAATTTAGCATCCTGTTTAAAAGTACTGACACATTTATAAACTGTCTTTATGCACCCTATTCACAAATGAATTCACACTGAAAAACGTGCACTCAACTGGATTGCGACCGATCATGTATACGTCAGCGTCAACATTCGCGGGCTACCCAAGGATTAGCTACCAAAAATGTTTATGCAGAGTAAGCTTTATGGGAACATTTAATGCCACCGCCGCCATTGCTGTTGCTACTGTTTCCTCACTATTTATACAAGTAAAGTTACGTTTCAAATCATTTAAACTTTTTCGGGCATCTTTACACAAGAACAAACAATTAGCCCTCAGGGTGTGGCATGATACTCATCATTTGTCTCTAATTTTGTCGAGTCTCATTGGTTCACCATAAGAATTGCACGATTGGACGTTTTAGATGCATATGTATGCACTCACAGTGTCGTGTCGACGTCGACATTATGCTGTTTTCAACTGTTTACAAAGTAGTGTACGGTTTTGGAACGATTTATTCAACAGCGAAGCT
>WJFA01004251.1:0-11062 GCA_009870155.1 Pseudobourletiella spinata | reverse complement strand
ATGCAAACACTGGCGGCGCATTCCGTGCCCGTAATTTTCGTATCAGGTAAACGGTGTGACAGGCGGGTAAACAGAGAAGGTAAAATGATATGAGCCAAGTGTCGATACTATTTTCCCCCTCCCACCACACATATCGAATATGTCTCATTCCCCGCGTCAAAATCCCCTCCGCATTCACACAAACACATGCACATTCGCAAACAAATCCAAAGATTTAATCCGACTGATTCAGGAGGCCCACTTACCAAGGAGCCCAGTCCCAACAGCCGCAACTGTTCTGAAGGGCTAGGGACAAACAATTTTTTCCAATCCTCATTCCTCCCTCCCCCCACTTTGTAACCCCTCAGAACCAGAACAATCAAATTACATCAAAAGACCCTGTGTGAGCAATTAAGACTGAAGATTTATAGTGCCATTGCAATTGTAATAACAGTAATTATTATTGTGATTTTCTTTGTCGAGGTGTAGGTGACCAATCACATCAGAGAAAATTGGGTTTGGGCAGACAGAGAGAGAGAGATAGAGCGCACGGCATGGTACGGACACAAACCTGTTAAGACAATGAGCACATTGTGCGGATCGCACTTATATGAGAGGATAATACGGAATGCCGTCGTCAATTTTTATTTCTTCTCATACTTAACAACAAGAGAACTACAGGGCCCACCAACAACTTGACCGCATGGTAAACGCATACCCCACAATATGTCCAGTTTCATTTTATGATTATTCCACCGAGCTCACTCACTCTGACCATATTGCCACAGCAGGGGTTAGTAATTATTGGCCTGTATAGGAGGCGAAAATTCAAGCCCAAATTCAAACCGTCCACCATCCAGTTTTTCTATTATGATCAGGTCCAGGACAGCACATGCACGGAAAGACCCAAGCACATAGTGCTGGAACGAAACGGTGGACCTTGGGAAACACACAAAAGTCCGGAATTTTTTTACCATCATCATCCTCCTCCTTTCCCCATGCCATGTAATGTGTGCAAAAGTAGCGACTGTGAGTGAGCGTGTTTTCGCTGGGGCTCCTTGGGTGGAGGATTCAGATTAGAAATCCCGTATGTTCTCTGGGCGGGAAATAAACAAGAGTTACGATAGTGCCCTTGTTTAAGTTGGCATTGGCAACTACAATGATTATGACTTTATACTTTTATTTATGATCCTCATATTAATGGTTTAATGTTCTCCAACTGGCGAGAGCGGGTGCCCCTTTCTCTGCTCCTTCCCTTTATGTTTCCATAGAGCTTAATATGTGCGCCCCGAGTCCCAACTCTATGGCTAACTGATATGTGGAGTTCTATGTTTCAGTCACAAATGTGTATGTGTGTGTGTGGTGTGTGTGTGTGTGTGTGTGTGTGTGTGTGTGTGTGTGTGTCGGTGGAGAAACCGGATGACCATTTGGCCATTCCACCGTATCTTAATCGACCAGGCGAACGGGCAGGGAAATAAACATGAACATGAACCTCCGTCCAGGCCATAGTTTATACTTAACGGGAAACCAGGGCACACAGAAGCAACAGCCCCTCACAGAAGGGAGTGTGCCATTACGTGGACGACGAGTCTCATACTTCCATGCCTTCCAGCCTGTGAGAGCTGACTGCCCCACCCAAAGTGGGGCCCACCACCGCACCGCACACATCCATGTAGACTTGTACACCGCGACAGCACTGTCCCAAACTCCCGATCTCATAGCAGCCACGTGGAACGCCCACCTCTGTCAAACATTATAGCCCCGTCTCATAAACGTAATGCATGGGGAGTCGCGGAGTAAGTACAAGACAAAAAGAAATTAAGTTTCATTCATCAACTCACTAATCGCACCTTTCCCTCACACTCCCTCATAACTTGGTCAAAGTTACGACGACTAATACTGTTGTGACCCGGGCAGTGGACATTCCACACACATATATGATTACTCCGGCTATCAGTCCCCCAGCCGCTCCATTAAAGTATACATAGTATACTGCCCGCCGCCGTGGTACTCGAGATATGAGAGTTAACTTCCACTCCACTATGCATGGGGAGACTCACGGGTCTGGGAAAAAAATTTACGGCTCCACAACACGAGCGACTGCTCCCGCACGCCGGCTCCAATGCACACCCCAATTATAATCCACAAAGTCACTGTGAAAGTCCAAAATTTCAGTTATTATTTTTTAAAAGGCTCGGTAAGTGTGAGGAGCAGGCCAGGAATAACGAGAGCCTCCCTTTAGACTTTGGAGTCTTGGACGAAAGATGTTGACGCCACTCGAGGTGAAATTAAGTCAACTTCCAGGGAATTACACCATCATCATCATCGTCATCACGAAGCAGTATTTACCATGAGAGCAGTCCTGAGCACCGCCGTGTGTATCCGGAATCCCTTCCCCAAGGAAGAGGATCCCTGAGGACTTTTAACGTATACGGCGTATGTGTGTGTGTATGTGTGTACATCTGACTGAGCTTAATTCGGGGTTAGGTNTGTGTGTATGTGTGTACATCTGACTGAGCTTAATTCGGGGTTAGGTTGAATTACCGGGTTAAATTAATATCCATTTAGGTAAATGCAGACGGCTGTATGAGTGTAGCATTATACTATCATCGTTTTCCCGTCTTCCACCCTCATCCATTTATCACCATTTGGTTCCACTGACGGGATAATTGTACCCTCCATCTCCATCATATTTACCGTCGCCGCGCCGGTGTAAAAAATAAATTCCCCCCCCCCTCAGTTTCTTACCTTCCTTGTTCATCTTCTCCAGGCAGGTCTGAAGTGGGTGGAGGGGAGTAAATGGGATGGCGAGAATGGGATACTTACTGTGATTTCTTAACCATATTTAGCATTGAGTTATACATATGCCCACCGTCCAGGGTATCTTTGGACAGAACCCATCCCATTCAAGTTACAGGAGGAAGGATTTCCTAGTAGAGAACCCTGGCGTATGTTTTTCCCAAATTTAAAGCTTGAAATTAATCCAGACATGTGATAACTGGCAAAGACACTGTCANAATCCAGACATGTGATAACTAGCAAAGACACTGTCAACAGCGTTATCCACAGCTTGGCGCTAATCTCGTAGCTATATGGAAGTTCCGTGCTCAAGAAGACCGTGCTCAACAGGGCCTGAGACGAATTTTGGGTGCTCACAGGCCTATTTTGCACCAACTTTGAACCAAAATGATTTTCAGGGCCTGATACCCAACATTTTAAAATTAGCCCTAGATTTTTATAAGTAGCTCAAAATCATTTTGGGCCATTTGAAACAACACGGGGTTGTCTAGCCAACTGGATCATCATATGGATTTTAGCATGGAGTGAGGCGTCGCACAATGCCCCATCCATAAACCACTCATAGAAAACATTCCCCCAGCACTTATCCCGCGCCCGACTTTGAAGGGAGCTATGTTGCACAACGTGTGCAGGCAAGGGGTGAGTCGTCTATAACATGGCGTAACCGTGAAGCCACTTTTTAATATTTATAAAGTAGAGAAATTACATGTGTGCACCGCCGACTCCTCCAGGGCCCCGTCATCACACCGCTTCTGTGGAATATCCCATTGCTCATTTCAATCTCATTCCGTCATCATTATCATCCGCTGCCGAACTTCCCCATAACTTTACCAGGCAGACATGCACCCTCACATATAGACTGAAAATCTCGCATACAAACCCCCTACACGCGCACCCNCTGAAAATCTCGCATACAAACCCCTACACCCGCACCCACACACGAACTCATGACAAACTCGTATAAAACCCATGCACAAGCACCAGCACACAGACTGACAAACTCGCATAAAACCCATGCAAAAGCACCCGCACACAAACTGGCAAACTCGCATAAAACCCATGCACAACCACCCGCACACAAACTGGCAAACTCGCATAAAAATCCCTGCACACGCACGCAATCAAATAAAATCCCCCAGAAATTGACCCCAAGTCTCATCTGACCGAGTAACATTTGCAATGACCGAGGAGACGTGGCGGATGCAGACGTGGTGAAGCCTCATCCGATTGGACAGCCTCAATCACTGCACCAACATTATAAGTGTGTGCCTCACAGAGTGTGTGGAGGTTGGACGGCGGGTCCTTTGGAATTACACAAAGGGGTAAAGTACATAGCAGTAGTAGTAGTCATCAACTCATCCGCTGACAGCTGGAATGGCACGGACAATGAGCAAGGATGACGGTGACTGTGAGAGTAGAGAGACTTAAAGATGGCTGGCCGTAGAGAAACGTACCAAAGGGGGGGGGGAGGCTCACCGAGTGTGTGGAGGCGGAAAAAAAACGTGATCCATGTCATCCAAATTTGTTTCATTGCGAGCCTTTCTTCGGGGATCTCAAACCTGAGCCGTACATATCCTAATGATGATTATGATACTGATGACGACGACGACGACGCGGGGATGAGGTGTACTCTGAATTGACTTGGGCAAGTTCCCCATCGTCCTCACCATGGTTCCCCTCTCCTCGCCCCTTTGTTTAGCTAATGGGTTGGGAATGACGGAGCGAAGCTGTCAGGGAAATCATTCTCCTTTCGCCAATGGCAATGAAAAGGCTGCGGTGGCGGCGGCAGCGGCGGTGGTGGCGGTACATTTCATGGCTGTACATACTACCTTTTTCCCCGTACCTCATGGCTCCGTCCCACTGTATCCACATTATGGACCACACAAACTGTGAGCCTGATTTTCCCATTCCAACTAACTCACTCAAAAGTCTGTCTCTGTCTCTCTCTCTCTCTCTCTCTCTCTCTCGCTTCTCTCAATGCATTCTGAATGTGTGGCGGACAAGAAAAGATGTTTAGTTATGCTACTGCTCCTGTTCCTCCCTTTCATCTTGAGTGTGGAACATCAGAAGACAGGGAGCCGCAAGGCCGCCACACACACAATACACTCCCATAACAACAGCAGACCCACACGCACCTACGCACACACACACAAAGTGAGACACGCACATACATAAAGGTAGAAACAGACACACATGCACACACAACAAGTTACAACTCGAGGAACAACATTCAAATCCACCGCCACTCTCGCCCTTTCACAAGACTTTTATAGGATTATATCCAACCTTTTTGTAGTAGATTCTTCAACGAGCTTAAATGATGGCACTGACTGAGGGTGAGGGTTGGAGAGGACAAGATAAAATAAACTCCACTGGGAGGAGGCTCCGCAATGCTCTCATATATCTATAATAATATATCCCTGAGAATTTTAAAATCCGCCCGCCCCACCCCCTCTACATTATTAATATTCTTAGGACGATTTATGAGGATGAGGACTTTACTACACATGGTATACTGCACCGGCATATTCGCGGATTACAGAGTTCCCCTCTATCCAATTCTCATCCAGGCCCATTGGAATTTGCACACACACACACACAAACACATACATATATACATATACGCACATCATGTGTGTACTGTGGAGACTATATCCTTCTCTGTACACGGATGACGACGAGATGATCATGAATAATAAATGTGGACAAGGAATTGATGTATTTACATGTATTAATCACATGTGCTCACATAATTCAAAGTCAAAAAAGGATACGTATGCATACATTGAGACTGTGGTTTGTGTACAATACGTAGGTGAGTCTCGTCGACGAAACCATCCTATACACTAGCACACACGGGCTACTACTTACGACGGCTGTGTGAGAACTACTACTACTACTACGGGGGGAACAGAGTGACTAGTTAGCTCATTTATCCACGGGCTAGCCTGGAGACAAATCCGTCGTCTTTCCTCATTTCATTTTTCATTTGAAGCCTGTCATTTCTTACCAAAGAGTCTGGAAGCCGCGGACAAGGGGAGGCATAGCGGAGAGAATTGATGGGAGATTTCCCATTATTTATACTCGCTCCCGTCATGACTCCGCACTCTCTCTCTCTCTCCCTCACTCTCCCTCCCGTTATTTACCATGTCCGGAACAACTGACTGATTAACTGACTCTGTCCCGACCGTTCTCTGGCTCTCTGTCTCTCTCCCGCTTCAAGTTCCAACTGTGTGGCTCCTTTAATTCCACTTTCATTCCATGTATGTCAACGAATGTCAGCCTTAGTTTAGACAATATGTCTCCTCTGGGCAACACACACACATACACACACACACCCGCAGACATACACACACGCACATGTACACATATATAGACACGCACGTACAAATAAACAGACATACCCAGATGCACACACACACACACACACACACACACACACACACACACACATCCTGATCTACCCCTTTAAATTACTCTTCTACACAGTGAAGATACTTGTAAGGCAATGAGTATTTATGTGTCAAGATTTTTTGTAAACCAAAATAAAGTAGCTAAGCCCCCTTGTTTTGAGCCTTATCCAATGGACTTATCTTATTACAAACGAAATGACTTTTGTCCTTGTATATTGCCCTCATCCCACCATGTCCCTAATTCCACTACAGCAGCTCGCCTCTTTAAACTTTGGACGAGGCTGGGCGGAGGATGGCCGGCCATGGAATCATTATCATTATTAGTATCAGTAGTATTATATTATTATTATTATACGTGAGCTCAAATGAATTGTTGTGGAACAGCCAGTTATGCTATGGGCCAAAAGATGAGCGCGTCGCCATGACTCATTCCGCTGCAACATGGCGACACAGAGCCTCGCTCCATCTACTCCAAGCTCAAAGGAAATACGGACAAAAATTACAGGGTGGAAAAGGTCAGAGGATACTGAGAAGTGGTGGTGGTACGAGTACATGGTCATTCAGTAGTGCGGACTCGTTCTACAAAATACTGGACTATCTCCTCATACTTGCCTTCCCCATGCCGGGCTCTCGAGGCTATATACGTCGCATAGTAAGTTGATGAGGACTAAACATTGTCATTATGGGGTCGAGCATCCAGTCCGGAATTAGAGTTGGGTGGTAAATTACAGATATTTACGCTTCTTTTAATTTGAAATCCCAGTTCAAATCCCCCTCCCTCCTAAATGATTGTGCATGTTGAGGAGCGGAGGAGAGGAGACGGGGGGAAACTGTGATTTTCCCACAAATGTCCTAATTACTAATAACAGAGTGAGGGCCCTTCGACGTACCTCCTCACGGACTCGGACATCTACAGGCTCTCACGTCCACCTACAAATTATTGCTACTCTTTCCAAGTCCGCAGGGGACTAACAAAGTTAAGTGCAGTGGGTGGGGAGGACGGAGACAGACTCCTGGATCCACCTCTCCGCGTAGCCCTCCACAACAGTTGGTTGTATGAAGCAAGAGCTAAAATTGGGAAGGATGGGAGAGCTCTGATAGATGCATACGCGCTCCGTACACATTCTTTTTTTTTTCTTACAGAATCGGGGAAATTAAATGTTTCGCTAACTCATCGGGCTGTGAGTTGATGAAATCATAACTATAATCTGGACCCCGGAGAGTGGAGCCAGAGGGCTGGAATGTCCCAACCCCCCAATCAATGGGACGATTCCACCATATGTAGAGCATAAGAGCACAACTCTCCCTCATATTAAATATATATAAATTCTCCGGGAAACTTTCTCGTTCCACCGTCCTCGGGAGTATCATGTATGTGTGTGTGTGTGTGCTTGTGTGTATGGACCATAAACGGAGCCGTCTGTCTTCCATATCTTATCTGTAATTGAGCCTGGCTGCCACACGAGCAAGTGGATATGGGGCGACGGAGTAATTTCCAGTTCACATCACTGCCACACAGACTTGTTCCTCACAAAAGATAACCTTCAAGTGGAGGCCGGTTTCAAAGACAGCGACAGACAGGAGGACTCGGACTCGGACTGGTGAAATGACAGGTTGAAATTTTCACCAATTAAACCTTCACATGGCCCCTTGTTGAAGAGTTACTCCTCACACGGAATATATCTGCGTGTGGGCGCTCCCAGGCTGAGAGACTTTTTGGGTGAGAAAATTCGGAGAAAAAAAAACCCAAATTTTTTTTCCGCGCGCGCGAGGGCGACGACGATGACGACGAGGATGCATTCAGGTCTTGAAAATCTGAAACAATATAAACTGGAAGAAAAAAAGTGTGAATGAGTAGGGACGGGGGAGGGGGTAGATGAGCTCAGCATGGATAGTCAGACAAGGGAAGTTCGTGGAGCGTAACATGAGCTGTTGCAAAGTGAAATAAAGTCCAAAAAGTGCTTCATTATTATCCATTCCCGCCCCATGATGAATGTTCGCGGAGGTTTTAAAAACTCGCTCTCTGTCTCTCTTTTACTCCGGTTCAGACTTTATATTACGCGGAGATGGACATTGTGGGACTCTCACAGCGTGAGCCGCTGGGGTGGATGGCTGACAAAGTGCAATGAGAATGCGGAGTCGTAAAAGATATTCATACGGTCATATACTATGGCGCTGTTGTTCGTGTGTGTGTGTGTGTGTGTGCGTGTGTGTGAACGTTCAGTGTCAGTAAGGCCGGTCATGTTATGGCATATAAATGTTGAAGGCAGTGTCAAGGCAGAGTGACTCTCTTGTATGTGTGAGTCAGTTGGATTACATTGGGACGAGTGGAATCCATTACTATCCCATGATATTGCGTATGGTTTCCAGAGATAATAAAGGAGAGGAGCGAGGCGAAGAGTTATGGAAGCGTGTAGTGGCATCGGTTCTTTGATACTCTCAGGGGTTCCGAGCAAAGTCGGCGCCGTGCCGAGACTCAGACCATAATTACGCCTGTAATTTGACCTCCTGCGGCCCACTGTCATGGACAGACAACCCCGGCCATCCAGTTACAGTCAACCACCAATTATTGTCCATATAGACGCTTTCCCTCTCAACTTCTTCTGCAATACACACACACACACACACATAGTCCAAAGCACGCTGCACTCCACACTGGCCAATGCACCGGCTGACATAAGCGGTCCTCCTACTATAAGACAAATAAATCCACATTACAAACTAACGCACATACATATTATACATATATAAGACATAAAATAGCATTCGGCATACATGGAACAACTTGGGTTACTCCAAGGTAAATAATATGATTATTATACTGTATGCAGAAGACACCTCACAATAAATACCGACCCTTGCATCCACGCTATGTTTCAAAGGTTTTGCAAGACTGCATTGACTTGCAGTTAGATATTACACACACACACACACATACACAAACGCATACACACACACATGCATATAAACACGACTGCTTCAGCTTACAACCCAGTGAGTACGACGGAATCTGGATATTCTCCCCGCCCCACTCTTCATATCTCAGCGTCCAATCTCCCCGCTCGTATCCGGTTTTCACAAACTCTGTCAAATCCGCTATGATCTACGGTCGTGTGTGCAAGAGGTGGATTTTACTGCTCCCTATATTTCACATCCCATTTCAATCTCCGTTCCAATCCATTTTTTTGACGACATTCATTAAAATTATGTGGGCAATAAAACTGGATACCTGACAGCTTTACGGCTCCCGTCAAACGCAACCCATTACCGCCAACGGCTCCAACAATGACTCCAACCTTGAGCACAGTGTCGGCCCTTCACAGTGTCTGCGTCCGATCCCTACAGTAGCTTCTGCTCGCTCTCCATCCAATCCTTCTTCGCCTGGGTGTAGATGAGAAGTTCATCTCAAGAAGAAAAAAAATCCGCACACACCTCACCACAATGACATATGAGAAGCCATTATTACTTCTATTATTACTGTTATTACTTGAGGATAAACTTGAGGAAAAAAACTCCTGTGCGGGCCATCCTCGCTAATCCCCCACCTAAAATGGGATCCGCACCCTTTCCATGCACCTGGAAATAGGTGTGGATGCTGGTGCATTCTAACGGGTAACCGAGCAAGTAGTGCCGTCAGCCATCTAGCTTGAGCCCTCGGGGCGACGAGAATCAGGATATCATCCACAGGGTTCCACAATCTTCCCATCAGCCTCACACCGAGGAAGAGCCTGAAAAGATGGTGAAAGTATAGTAGAGGATCTTGACCAAAGCTAAACCCTCTACTAAACATGCTACACAGATCAGGGATGACCTGGGATTATGCGGGCAAAGAGCTACTGTAGGCGGTTCGGCGTGGTGAAGGATGTGGAGACCGGCGATTCTTCTTGAGCGGAAGAAGGACGATGGCCGCGAGGAAGGATGAGAGCATTAGATACAACATGAAGACGAAGAAGGAGGAGGAGGAGGCGAAGGGATACCGGGGAGCGAGGGGAGAGAGGAATGTTAAAGCGCGGGGCTTTAAATAATAATGTTGACAGCATGAGCTACACAGCGGAGCGGGATAAGTACACTGGTTGAGAGTCAAGGGGTCACAACTCACACGGATGAAATCCAGATGGCAGTTGGCCCATAAATTATTCATCTTTCTCGGTGTGTCTGCCACCAAAGAATTTAATGAGCTCTCCACACCACTTCTTCTCAAAGTCTCCTCCAGCCTTATTTATGAGCTGCTCCCCGACTCGATTGCACCAGTGCACCTTCCTCTCCGCGGTCGCTACCACATGCGGCTCTTGTTGTTACTCTGTGTGTTCCCCTCGTACTCTTCACGCTCTTCAACTCTCTGCTGCCTCTCTCTCCTTCCTACTACTACTACTACTACTCATCCTCATCCCCACACGACTGACTCACGGTAAAACCTTCCGTGTTCCCCTGATAACCATATGAAAATCAAGCATAAGTTAGTAAATACATGTTGATACCATTACCGCCTCAACACTAAATATTCAAATGAATCGATTCACCGTCCTCGACAGCGAGGACTCGAGCAGCATGTGTGCGTGTGTGTGTGAGTGCACGTGGAAAAATGTGCATATAAGTGGATGTGTTTGCATGCATATGCACACATATTCTGCCTGTGTCTGTTTCAATCTTAATGTGTGTGTGTGTGTGTGTGTGTGTGTTTAACACGAACGTTTGAGTACGTTCCAGTGTAATGGTGGAAGGAGCGGTTCGTAGCATTTGTAGAGCCATCCAGTGTAAACACTGGATTTATGCTACAGATACTTCAGAGCAATAATAATCAGATACGTACACACACACACGCACAAGTACACACAAACACACACACACGCACAAGTACACACACAAACACA
>WJFA01004250.1:0-11062 GCA_009870155.1 Pseudobourletiella spinata | reverse complement strand
TATTGGACCTGAAATACCTGGACCTGTTCAGGTATTGAATTTCAGGTACCTGGTTACCAGGTACAGGTCCAGGTCTAGGTCCAGGTACGCACTTTTGTACCTGTTTTGCATCTCTAGATGGAACTCAGGGACGGACAAAATTTGAATGTCCTACCCGAGCCCCATGCTATTCGTGAATATTCTCATCTAGACAGAATAGGCACAACTCTCATTCTCCCAGTGGCTTACCTCCTAATGATGTGAATGTGACTATAACCACAGGACACATTTCAAATGAATTCCGTACAAAATGGTGTAATAATTGTAAAAAAATGCAAACCAGTGTCATGTACAAACAAATGAATCCGTTTGTTTTTATTCAGCTTCAGTACTTTACCACACAAATGAGAGCAAGTAATAACTTAAAACTTGATCGTAATCTGCTGATGACCATGAATCATTTCTAGTTTTTGTTTCAACGAGAACGCGACCGATGCAAAAGTCTTGGAGGAAGCGGAAGCATCTTCAGTGCTGACACGTAAACTTCACATAAGCTGAGACGAAAAAGTAAGGCGCAATTTCTCGAGTCCTCACCTTGTAAATAATTCTTGAAAATACTCGGAGCAATTTAAACTTATGAACAAAAATTATACAGATAAATTTTATAAACTTCATAAGACGTGACTTACTACAGGTTCGCAGATAAACAGAACACCAAAACATGGCTTATGCTAAACACTACAAACGCTCTCCATTACCCGTACGCTCAACGCTTAGATTTAGCCAAAGCAGCATTCTGAGCTTTGCCAGTTAGGATAATATAGGGTGACTGGGACTCTTTCTGCTTCTGCTGTAACAGTTCCAAGGTTCCAAGTGGGGTGTCCGTGGAATTCATGTGTTGCATCAACTGAATCAAAAAATGCAAAGTAAGTCTATAATTCAGTACGAGAATATCTTACAAGCGAAACGAGCCTTGTTACCTTCTCTTGCTCCACTTTCCTACGCTTTTTATCAATCTTGTTCTTTCCGGATCCCTTTCCATGGAATTTGTGTGATAGGAGTCGGAAGGCCTCCTTTGACGAAATCGTCTTTCCATCTTCATCCACATAGTCTAGCTTCACATCTGGCTTGTAACCTTCTTTCTCTTTAAACTCAGAAACAGGACCGGAATACAGATCACGCTTGCTAATTCGGTCGTCCTCGTAGTTTTTATCCTCGATGGAGTAGTTTTGAGCTTGCAAATGTTTCATTTTCCCCATAATGACACCGCGTTTTTGTTGCTCGTGATCCAAGTATCCTTTCTTAGATGCCAGCTTGAGGGCTCCGGCCAAACCTACGCCCACGTCCGGTTCTTGCTCCAAAATGGGAACATCTTCGATCTCAGGCTCCCGAGAAATGTCCACTGGTGTTTCATCTGAGTTAAAATATTTTATCGATTAATAAATTGCATTCACAGATGTTACAGGAGGTACGAAACTCCCATGTGAAGATTCATACCGATTTCCACTTCAGCCCATCTTCCCCTCTCTTCCGTTTTTACAGTACTGTGCTGTTCATCCTGCTCGAAATCCTAAGAAGTAAACAAAAAAAGTTTTACTCAATCCAGGAACATGATGGAATACAATAGAAATTTATTTTACATCAAATTCAAATGCCATTTATAAATACGACTACATTTGACAAGGGGACGTTTTCAGGTGTCCGCGGCGCAAGTCGCCGACACTCTATGCATCGCGCAGGTCATCCATAATGATTGCCTGTCTGAAAGCAGTAGGGGTGGAAACTCAGAATTGACCCTTCTGGAGGGTCACAAAGTTTGAGGTCAATAGTTGCAAAGGGGATATGTGCAAAATGAAAAATCCCATTTTAAATCCCATAAGGATTTTCATGTTTAGGATCATCGAGTGAGTCCCCATTAATACAACACGGTGAGTCATGGGACGAAAAATTTGCTTTGAGACTTTTTTTACCTCAAGGCGGTGAAATATTTAGAACATGAAAAATATTGGGTTTTTTTAACTCTCAATACCCAAATTTAACAGCAGTAGAGCCGTTTTTGAGCATATTTTCAAAAATCCCTCGAAATCCAAAACTGGAAAATCCTTATGGGATTAAATATGGGATTTTTCAGTTTGCACCTACTGTTTTGCAATAGGTAATCTTTACGGATAAGCTCTGCGCTGCATAGGGTGTCGGTATGCGCCGCGGACACCTGAGAATGTCCCCTTGTGAGCAAGGACGCCTGAAACGTATCCACAACCTCCGAATTTAGTTTTAAATCTGTGATTTCCTGGAGGAGCTTGAAAATCTTAAACAGTTACAGAACTTAAGTAGAGGATGGCGACAATGATTCGCTGCACGGGGGTGCTTCTGCTTAAAACCTTGATTTCAACTGCAAACTCGAATTCCAGACCACATTGGGTGTAATATTAAATACTTTTGACGCATTTGGATTTGACGTTTTTTACATCCCAACTAATTATGCCAATAAACGGTTATTATGTATTATTTGAGTATTTTGTATTTTGAAACACAGCATAACACTTACCATCTCTTCGTCACCATAAATATCGGCAACCCCTTCAGTTGGGATATCTCCCAATGTACGACAAAACTCCGCTGTGGCATGAAGTACGATTGATCCCGATCCACTCTGTAGAGCGTCGTCATATGATCTCTCCTTTGAGATTTTTTCCGCAATCTGCTCAGGAAGACAACAATTAATATTAACACAGATCCTACAAACCGCTTAAATAATTATTTACTCCTTCATATGAAATTTTCTTTCGTTGCCCCCAAGTAAATACAGTATACCAGATACTGGAGCAGGAAAGTCTTACGGACAACATTTAGAAGTACAATTATACTTGAAACTGTAGAACCTTTCCCCGAGTATAAATTTAGCATGTGAAGCCACAACTCAATTATGCTGTACAAATAAAGGTAATTGAATTGAAGTACGAAACTAGAAAAAAATGGTGGCCAATCTCGTGCCGGAGATTGACCGTATATGTGTTCCGACCTTGTCTAGGGGAGTGCTAAACATCTCTCCTTCCATACAACACATTAGTTGTAGTGAGTGAGTCCGTATATATAACTTGACAATCCATTCTCCGTACTACCAAACGTTTCTGCCTTTTTCAATGCATTTTCCACTTGAAATCTCGTGGTTTTGCACTGATAAACTCAGCTACCTTCCATAAAGGTAGTGAAAACACATTGACCAACTTATACTTTGAAAATGTTAACTCACCTTCTCCGCACTGAGTTTAGCCTCTTTCTTTTGCTGAAGCTTCCGAGCTTTTGTAAGGGCCATTTGAAAATCCTTATCAGCTTCGTCCTCAACTTTCACCGTCCAGAAATCATCAATTTCAGGAGCTACGGAGCACAATTAAATGGGTAAGCGGTGGAAACATCATATATCAAATGCATTCAAAGAAAATACAACCAACCAGGAGGCAAGTCGTCCACGTCCAGATCAACTTCCATGTCAACCGGTTCTGACTTAAGGACCGCGTCTTCTTTTTCATCACCACCGTCTTCCTTTCTCTTTCTGGATCCCAAATCCTTTTGCCGCGACGTTGATGCCTGTTCTGAAGGTTGCTCGCTTTTGATTTTCAGAATATCATCTGCACGAAGGACCTTCCTTACTTTCTTCACCTAAACAGCAAAAGTTCCATGGCTTCATGGTCACAGCCATAGTAAAACTAAAAATTGCACTTCGCGAAAAACATACCCTTTTCTTGGTTTTCTTGAATGCTACCAATTCTTCCGGAGTGTAAAAGTCGGAGGCAACTTTCAGTGACGATCCTTCCAATGTTTCCAATAATTTATCGGCCCGCTGCATTTTTTCTCGAATCTTAGCTTTTCTCGCCTCTTCCGAAACTTCGGCGCCTGAAAGGTGGTTTTCATCAGTTAAATAACCCCATGTGCGGCATACTTACGGAAGAGAGAAGTTCATAAGACACAATATGCTTTGATTACCTATGGTAAAGGTCTTTATTCCAGCAGACTTATCGATTTCTTCATCATATTTTGACAGAACTCCTTTCTGCTTCAAGTTACCCTCAGCGTCGAATTCAATTTCATCAAAGGCATTGTAGCCGTGAAACTCAGGCCGCAACTTTCTATTCTCCAGATTCTTAAATCAAGATGCACAAGTTAGATGCAGTTATTAATAGCTGAAATGATACTACGTGGGAGACACTTTACCTTTTCAAACTTCTCGTCATCTACCATATTAACGTTCACGAGGGTGTCATCTTCCTCATCCAATACACCCTTGTCCTTTAGTGTCATAATAACAGTACTTCCTTCGGTAATTCGATCCTAGAAATGGGACAAAACTGTAACACGAGAGTTTCCCACATTTTTTTCATCTTACACAATGGCTGGAAAAAATTAATTCATGATTACCTGAGAATGTAAAACTTTTAGACCTTTCAGATCACGGTCAGTGTAGGCATTGTGTTTCTTTTTCTGATAGTCTTGCTCAATCAAATCTCCGATGCCAAATTCATCATCGAGTTCAGCTAGAGCTTTCGCCTGAAATTTAAACTTAAACTTATTCTGAGACTGCGGAACACCAGCTTTAAGTTTCACATAACTAAAAGTTTACCCTTTTCTGAGCCATCATTTTTTCTTCTGCAGCTCTTTTTTGGCGTTCCACCCATTTAGTAGCATCATCTAAGTCTTCATCCGAATCATCGGCGATACTCTTAATGCCTGCAAGCCTTTCTTCAAGACGACGTTTTTCCCTAACGGCTTTGATTTTTTCGCGAATTTTTTCTTGCTGCTGGATTTCACTCAGGTTTTCTAAAAAAGTAGAATTCCAAAAAATCCAAATTTTAGACAGACTGTCAGCACCACGGCATGGCTTACGCAGTCAAAATCAATGATTTTACCAGCAGGAACGTGAACAAAATCTTTCTTTTCCTTCCAGAAAGTGTCTGCTTCATTTTCTCTTTCCTCTCGAATTTTCCGAAGTGTTTCTTCGTCAAAATCCTCTTCGGTTTCCTCAGATTCTTCATCATTAACCTTCTTCCTCGGTGGTGGAGTCGGTGGAGGACCAGAATCTACTTGAAGAGGCTTCAAGCCCAGCTTAATACGAAGTTTGTTTGTTTCCTCAATTGATAGCGATACATCTCCACCTCCAGAGGATCTCGGTGGTGGTGACGGAGATCTTCGCCCTTTCGGTGCAGGGGACGGTGATTTCCTACCCCTGGTATGTGGTGGTGGCGATATTCTGCCTCTCGTGGAGGGCGAAACAGATCTTCGACCCCTCGGAGGCGGTGACGGAGATCTTCGGATTTTGGGAGGAGTTGATGGTGACTTTCGTCCCCTGTGAGGTGACTTCCGTGTTTTAGTAGGAGTTGACGATCTCTTACTCCTGTGTACAGGAGAAGGCGACTTTTGGTTCCTCGTAGGAGGTGATGCATCATCAAGGATCTCACCCGGACTGGCGCTTCGGCTGCGGCTTATGTCAATAACCTTGGATGTCTTTCCCACCGGAACATCTGAATCTAAGAAATCCACAAAATCCAGTTTCAATTAATACAGATCTAACTGACAATTCGCCTCAAATAATCTAGGATAACATATTGGCTGCTTCAATCTGCTTAAAAGAACCAAAGAAAACTCGCTTCAACGGTCATTTTGGCTAAGCTTACCCTTGACCAGCAATCAAGTTGCAATAGATAATAGGACTGAGCTCTTCCGCTGAAAAAATGTGAAAAATTCAGTTTAAAACACTGATTTGTCGCCAGTAATCTAGAATCTATTGAATTCTTACCGTTTTCACAAGTTACGCTGTCGCATTTAAAGACTAATCGAGATTAACAAGTGTAGCAGTTACCTTCCGAATCTGAATGCCTTCTCTTTTCTCTATGCTTCTTTGTAGACTTCTTGCTGATTTTAGCCGCAGAGTGCAAAGGTGATGATGGCGGACTTCTACTTTTGGATTTATGCTTCCGCTTGCGAGATGATTTGCTTCCTTCATCTCTTTCCCTGTCACGTTCCTTCTCTTTCTTTTTCTTGACTGAACCCATACTTAACGAAATGTTAAAATAAAACCTTTTCTAACAATTAATTAAAACAAAACTTTTAAATTGCACTAACACGACAATTCCAACGGTATTACGTCCTACTCGACTCGACAGAGTCAATTACGTACAAAACTTGTGCTTTCCGCCCCTTGACTCAAAGCAAAACGAACACAATGCACTTTTTGAGTTTTCCTGCTCCTGTGCACTCTGAGGTACAACAGGATTCGCTGATTTTAGTCTCCCACGGGGTACGAGGCTACGAACACGAACTCAGTAGTATAATCTTATCTAACCTCTATAAGTTCCTACTCTTTCGTTTCGCTGCCGGACCTTTTACATGTGTGTACATAATCACTGCCCAAGCAATGACGTAACGGACAAATTGTGACGTCACAGCCCAAGACCTTCAAACGGATGTGCATACGTTTACACGACCATCACTGACGCTTACGAAGCTGGCCACATAGCCATTCATTCTAACAAAATACAAAAACTAGGTCAACTATTGTAACCTTGTAAACCTAGGTCACCATGTCCACATGACCACCCCGGTCCACGTCGCCAACGGTACTAACACCTACTTCCACCAATATTGCCGACCTCATTAACCTAGGTCACCTAGCCAAGCTGACTAGGGTGACCAACATGGTGCCATTAAATACATGCAATCCAGTACACGGGATGAATGATGACACATGGAAATTCAAACCAAAATGGTTCACAAACCTCGGTCACGATGTCCTTATGACGCCATGGTCATCGTGGCCAACGGTACTAACACCTACTTCCGGAACTATTGTCGACCTCATCAACCTAATTGATCGGGTCAAGCTGACAACGATGGTCAACACGGTGCTCTTAGATATACGCGATCAGCCGAACGGGATTGGCGCTGGCGCACGTCAAATTGTGTAAAACGTTGGGGGGACCATGATTACCAACATTCCTAACGGGATTTGCACTGGTGCACACGCAATCTGAGTTAAAGGTTGACCAAATCATAACAGCCAACATTCCAAACAGGATTTGCCTGGTGCACGGGGAATGGTGTAAAAAATGATGAAGCTTTAACTACCAACATACCAAATGGGATTTATACTGTTGCACATGGAAATTCAGGAAAACGTTGGTGAGACCATGATCATCAACATTCCAAACGGTATTTGAACTGGCGCACATAGAAATTCAGTAAAACATTAGCTAGACCATGACCACCAACATTCCAAACGCGATTTGCAATGGTGCACATGGAATTTCAGTGCAAATTTGGTGAAGCCAGAACCACCAACATTCCCAACGGGATCTGAAATGGTGCACACGGAAATTGCGTAAAATAATGTTGACACCATAACCACCAACATTCCAAGCGTTATTTGCACTGGTGCAAGTGGAATTTGATTAAAAATTTCGTGAAGAATAATCAAACTTATTCCAAATGGAAGTTTTACTGCTGCAATGGATTTTGAATAAAAATTTGGTGAAGCCATAACAGAAAACATTCCAAACGGTATTTTTACTCCTGCACATGGAATTTGAATACAAACTTGGTGAAGCCACAACAACCAACATTCCAAACGGTATTTGCACTGGTGCACATGGAGTTTTTATAAAAAAATTGGAGAAGCCATAACCACACTTATTCCACACGGGATTTTTACTGCTGCACATGGATTTTGAACGAAAGTTATAACCTACAACATTCCACAAGTATTGGCACTGCGGCGCTTGGGCATTCATTAAAAAGTTAATGAGACCACAACCACTAATATTACAAACAGGATCTGCATTGGTTCACGTGGAAATTGTGCAAAATTGTGAAAACATGACTATCAACATTTCAAATGGGATTTGCGCTGGGGCACGTGGGAATTGTGTAAAAGAATGATGAAGCCACAACCACCATTTGAAACGAAATTTTTCTGCTGCACATGGAATTTGAATGCAAATTTCGTGAAGCCAGAACGGCCAACATTCGAATCGGGATTAGCGCTGGTGCACATGGAAATGGAGCAAAATCTTAGTAAGACCATAACAAACATTCCCAGTGATATAAGCATTGGTGCACATGGAATTTGAGCAAAAATTTGGTCACGCCCTCACTACCAACATTCGAAACGGGATTTGCACTGCTACTTATAGAATTTGAAAAAATATGTTGTAGCCATAACCACCAACATTCCTAACGGAGTTGGCACTGTTGCACACGGGTACTGAGTTAGAGGTTGATGAAATCATAAGCACCAACTTTCCAAACAGGATTTGCGCTGGTCGAGGTGCAAATTGCGCGAAACGTTGGTGAGACCATAAACACCAACATAACAAATAGGATTTGCAAAAAATTCAAATGGAATTTGAATAAAACGTTGGTGAAACCTTAACTACCAACACCAACATCCCAAAAGCGACTTGCACTGGTGCAGATGTAACTTGAGTTAAAATTTGGTGAAGCCATAACCACCATTATTCCAAACACGATTTGCACTGGTGCACATGGAATTGGAGTAAAAATTTGATGAAATCAATCATCATGTTGGTCAAAGTATAGCAACCAGGGTTCTCATTAAAAGTCACATAATGGCCTATACCACAACTAATATAGTACGGAGCGATACAATGGGACACGAGAATACAATGGGACAAGTGGACGAAGTGGGACAAGCGAAAAGCGGGACATGTTACAAAAGGGACAGCATAATCGGGACAAGGGTAAAGTGGGACATGCAAAAAGTGGGATGCGGGCAACGGGACATGCAAAAAGCGGTAATTATACGGGCAAGGCGGGACATGCAAAAAGTGTGACACGGGCAAAGTGGGACACGGGCAAAGCGGGACAAGGAAGGATCAGCATAGGGGCTCACGGTATGTCATGGGTGATATAATACCATGTGATATGGAAACTAGCTGGTGATATGAAAATGTTGTAATCCCAGCGCGAAAATATTAATTATTGTAGATCAAAATGACTGGTTTTAAACTCATCCAGTAATTTTAAATAAACAGCTACATGAAATTATGATAAATGCACGTAATCATCATGAGAAAACTTGTGCACGAATGCGTTCCCGCGAAGATGATTGGGGTATTAAAAACAAAGCTCATGAAGCGAAGATCATTCCGCTTTCCATCGATTAGCTCAGACTAATCTGAAGTTGTTAAGTATTAACGGCACAGAACCTATAAACCCTACTGTATTGGTAATTTTCCTCATCGCAAAAAACGTTAAATGGAATTGAAAATACGGGTGGTTATGATCTCCATTAAGAGGACGCAATTAAAATTAACGAAAGTAAGGATGTGCGGTCAATTCTATATTAGGTATCGTGCATAAATTACGTAACGCCAGAAGTTGAAATATATGACCCACCACCTACCACAGTAACGCTTTTTTTAACATAGGCTTATATGGACAGTAACGCGGCATTTTGAAGGACCACCCACCCCAAGCGCGTTACGTAATTTATGCACGCTACCTATGCAAATGAGGAGTACCTCTACCTTACACACCGAAAAATATTAGCACAAAATCCACGTCTAAATACGAACAAAACCCCTAAAACTCGAGTCCTGTTTAATAAGGAACAAAGCAGACAAACAAAAACAAGCCACTTTTGAACTCATTTCTTAGCACATCAAGCTAAATAAATCTGATTGCAATGGTGCTTCAATAACAATACACTATGCAGGCAAAAAATGCTTGAATAGAGTAACTGTTACACTAGCATCAAAGTATGTAATGAAAATTCATAAAAAGTCAAAAAGTAATTACATAATTCACACAACAATACATGAATACTGGACTGTTTAACTGCTATTTCTTTACAAGGCGGCTTGGCTGCACGCGCTGAGCCACCATACTCTCCTTAGACAAAGCCTTTTTAGTAGCCATAACGCTTCCGCGTAGGATTTCGGCACGGTTTATCCCAATTTTGCGTTTGGTACACTTCGTTGCCGCAGTTTTGGATTTCCCCAACTTGAGCTGTTTTGCCACTTTCAAATTCTCAAAAAAGTTATCGCTTGTTGCAATTTCGGAGTTCTTCCGCCGTGTTGTGATTTTGGGTGGTTTAGGATCCTTAGGGCGAAAACCCCAGGGTGGAACTGCAAACTGAATATTCGAGAACAATGATATTTACTCTTCGAAATGCTTGTAAAGTATCTTAACCGTGAACTTACCCCAGTGGAAGATGAGGGAAGGTTTATTGAAGTTTCATTAGCCTATAATAACGATTCGAGCATTCAATGCAGTCAGAATCGGCATCATCCTAATTTCATTAGTTAGTCTTATAGCTAACCTTATCAGCGCAAAAATCGTCGTCGCAATCCAGTGGAACAACGGGGTGGTCTTGAAGTTCCCCGGATGAAATCGAATGGTCAGATCCTCGTCGCTCGTCGTTGAATTGTTCGCTCTCGTGCGATCTCTCCGGGCTTGGGGACGGAGAGTAGGGAACCAGCTGGAATCCAAATCGTGTACTGTTGTCGGATTGAGAATCGGTAAGCGAGAAAAACGATCTAGAAGTTTCCACATCAGCACAAGGATTCGTTTTTGCTACGCAAGACGTGGAGGATAGTTCTTTTGTCACAAAAAAATCCTCATCCGTTTCACGCGTTTCATCCATGTCATCAATGTGTTCAAAGTTGAAAAGGTTTTCACCCAATGAGGTTTCATCATTATCGGTAGTCAGTAGCTGGTGCAACAATAATCAAGTCTTCCAGATTTATATCTTCTTCATCAGTTCTTAATTGAAGAGAATTGACTGTTTCAGGCACTTCTTCAACATCGGCTTCTTCATTAGTATAGTGTTTGTCATCTAAAATTTCACAGGCAGATTATGTTTTGTGAAGATTATGTATTTACATCGCTTTAGTTTCGCATGCTTACCTGACGGGGAAACTATACCGACGGTATGTACATCAAAATCACTGGGTATTTTAGCTCGGTTGCGATTATTGATCTTGAAGTTAACTTACAAGGGACACTTCCCACATGCCAATGGCGCACAGCGCCGACACCCTATGGAGCGCAGAGCTTATCCATAAATATT
>WJFA01004249.1:0-11064 GCA_009870155.1 Pseudobourletiella spinata | reverse complement strand
ATAATCGACCTAAAAACCCGCACCCCGCCGAAGGGGGCGGGTTGTGGGACTTAACATTGGGGTTTCCATGGACAACTTGAGGTACGCTACCTACCCATAGAATTTCAGCCAAATCCCAGACCAAGGCGTATTTAGCTGGTCGATCTTAAAAATAACGAGTGTATATATAAAATAATAAGTGTTATAATCACGCTCATTAACTAGTCATTTGGCCATTTTTCATATGCATGTGCAGAAGAAAGAAAGTTTTAAAAAACACCAAAGGGCGCATAAAAATCCTTATGGGAAATCCCATGTTAAATTTCCCAGCTCCGACTTTTGTAAAACTAGGGGTTAGTTGAGCGAATGACTTTAGCAACATTATATTCTGGGAGAGGGCAGTATACCCTACAATTCGCAGGTTAATCCGTTTTAATCACCTACCTTACTCTCCTACTTAGTTAGTTGCTGAAATATATGAGCTACTTCTAACGTACTATACACTTCCAAATTTGAGTCCCGTTTAACCGTTTACTTTTCTCTACATAGATGCTGCCCTCCAAATATAATTTCCGCAGAGATTTTCCAAATGTTGCTCGTTCCATGGTTGAAACACAATTGTTTCCCGAACAAATTCGAACTCTTGGGCTAGGAATTTTAATACTAGCTACTACTGTGAATTTTTGCATTGAGGCATACTTGGCTCAATTTAATATTCCAAGTAAACTTAACCCTCCAAAACGTGCGTCCCAATTTCATGCAACTCGCAGTTTTAATATGGAAATCGAATCTTGGAGGATGCAGCGGACAGTAGTCACTAAGTTTATCATTTGGCACTGTGTCAGTATACAAATGTATGAAATGGTAATGTGTCAGTTGGAACGGTATCAGTTGCTCATTGTATGACATGTCCGTTGGATCTATTGGCAGCGTAAACACATTTAAATTTGTCTCAAATGGCAAAGTATTAGTTGTCCGCTGTATCAAATGGCAGTGAGCCAGTTGTCCATTGGATCATTTGTCTACGCATCAGTTGTCCTTTTTCACTAGTCCTGTATCAGTTTCCACCGGATCACTTGTCCGTTTAACCATTTTTTTGCAGCACCGCAAATCGCATCATGGCACTTTTCTTTGATTAATGGCGCTTGAAACTGAGTTCATATTGGCAGTGATGCAATACGCCAAGGTTAACTGTACTAAATAAGTTTAATTGCGCCTAATCTGGAGAACAGGCGTGCATCTCTACTACCGTCAGCAAAACCACCTGAAGTACAGGGTGTCACACATATTTTCGCTCTATTGCCTAAACCGCTCAACATAAAACAGTGATCTTGGTATCTATCGAAAGCTGAGATCTTCACATTTTGTTTTGTACCATGCTTGGTTAAATCGCCCCACTATTACCTGCGATATGGTGCATAGGTAAAATCACTTGGTAATTTATCATAACCGTGAACGGGGCATATTTTGGTCTGCTACTGCTAAAATCCTCGTTGCAGACGCATATGTAATAGCGCGTTTGACAGATCTTGAGACGGCGCTTCAGGCCTGGTGTATCACTTTTTGGTGCACTTGAACTCCAAAATGGACGCCATTATTGGATGTGTGATCTAAGCATGGCAGCGTACAAAATTCGACAACTAGAGATTGCTCGGAGTACTATAGGAGGATGCAAAAGGATAGGAATTTGTGAACTCGCGCATTTGTTGAGTGCCTTAATGCCCCAAAACAGCACTAAGTGCACTAAGCTTCACCTCTTATAACGGCTCTTCTTTAATTTATGATTTTGTAGGAAATAAGAACAGAGCTTGCGGTAGTTTTTCTACGCATAAAATACCACAGCTCTGTGAAAATATGAAAACTATTTGTAAAACGTTAAAATTTGAGGTTGCCGCCGTTTTTTATTCGCAAAGGACAGAATTCTAAACTCCCCAAACCCCATTTGCTCCCCGAATTTGTCATTACAAATCTCAAAAGCATGTACAGTGCAACAAGACTAATTCTAATCTGGTTTCTAATTCCCAAGCACTTTCTTATTCCTAAAATGCACTATCCTGAAACTTATAGTATGAGATAGGGATGTCCAATACTGCTACGGAGCTACGTATCGCGTCACCAAATACGATATGAAGATACGAATTTTTAGTTACGTATCGTATTCGGATCGTTTTTATGATACGATCCGGGATCCATAGATTCCGTATCGCATTCAGAGCCTGATACGCTAGTGGTTGCAGTTATGTTATCGTCGCAGTAGAAACATACATAAATAAAAACTAAAATTTCGAAAAAAATTTCGTGCGAAACTTTTTACTACAATACATGACGTGTACACGAATTCCGTGTCTTTAAAACATCATCATTTTAACCCACCATGATTCCCTAAAAGTTCACGAAGGAGCTTCTGCAGGGGGTTCTGAATCTTGTTAAAAAATTCTGAGATTTCGTTGATTTGCTCTTGTGGAGTGTGTATGTAGCTTGTCATGGTTCCTAAATGACTTCGGCCGTGCTCCTTTAAAAAAGTAATGTCAACGGCTCTTCCACAATCAATATGCCCACCCATCAAATCAAGGGTCCATTATATAATCTGTAGTTTCTGCACTGAAGGGACAGTTGGCGATGGAACATCTGAAAAACAAAAATAACAGCTTGAAATGCAATAGATGTCATTGTACTGATTTGGTTGCTGAAATTTTCGCGCAAAATAGTGGTTCCGTTTGTATCACGCATCATGGGATTTAGCAAGACGGATACAGTATCTCGCACAGCACTTGATAACTGGTCAGCATCGCTTTGTATTTTGAAGTCCATTTCTTCACAAGAATCTAACTTAATCAGCCCCATTCACCCTGAAAATCAACGCAGCACTGAGTGCTTAACGTCTTCGCCTCTTGTGTTTAACTGATCTTCTGCCCGTCTTTTTTTGTCTCTTGCTTTTAACTCTTGCAGTTGCTTTCTGATAGGCTTTCCAATAATCCCTCGAGGATGATGAATGGTGATCTGGCAGCTCGTTATTCCCAAGATTTATTTGTCTGCTTCCGAAACAATTCCATCAGCTTGTTGTAGAGATCAATTTCAATTACTTTAAGTACTTTAACCATTCTTCACACCACTATTGCTAATTATTCACTAATACGTTCAAAATTCCACAACGTAAAAGTATTGCAACAACGGTTGTTACTGCTGAACGTGTTGAGGTATGTATTTTTATGCACAACAGCCTTTTCGGTCTTGCTTCAGCCGTAGATTCTCTTTGAAAAACGAAAAATCTTGAAATGCTTTGAACAGTCGTGTCAACTCAATTACATTTGCGTTCTTCCGTAATGTCTTACATTCTTTTGAAGAGTCACATTGCGTTAACTTGTATAAAAACTAAAATTCTGAAGGACGAAACCTATTCATTTCATGGGGTGTACACTTCACAGTCTTCTGAAGGGTGTAAGCTCGACCGGACCCAGTACTTATATTTCTTGTTTCTAGGGTGAAGGTCGATGAACAACTACCCGAATTCTCTGTAACTCACTGCTTTTTTATAGCTTTCTTGCAAAAACTTGGATTGACCAGGACATATTTGTCTTGCCAGTGTTGTTATAGTGCTACAATCACGTGGCTGATCGTGCATTACAAGATACTGTGTGTTGATATTGATTTCTCGAAGTGAGGACTTAAATGCATTTTGTAAGATTAAAGCAATTGATGCTCCGCGATGATGCGAATCCTTGATGAAGAATCGCGTGAGAATATTATTGTCCTTGCTTTTTCCAAGTGCATCCATTTGATCATCTACAATAATAAAACAAGGATTGGTAGTAAATTCTTCAATGTCTTGCAATCTATTTGTAAATATTGTATTGGGAGCCTGGGCCTGGAGCTGGTAAAATATAGGCTGAAAGTCGCTGTACACGTAAATGACCTTTTCAATACTTTATTCAATACTTCAATTATTATGGTTTCTCTATTTTTTATCAAATCAGCTACAAAGTATATTTTCCCGGAGCTCGTAGGTACAACTACTGACATTGTGAATGGGTGATTAAGCTCAAAATTTATGAGACCCATATTTGTTTGATGGCAAAAGGATACTAAAGCATTTATGCGCAGTACTAACCTTTAAATACTACCCAAAGGTATAATTTTGCATCGCATTTTCTTCTACAACATAATATTTTAGCAGTATTTTTACGCTCGTAAGATTTAAATCTTAGTAGTTGACTAAACACTGCCGTTGCTTTCCAGTCATTGTAGGACTTGTCAATAGTAAATTGTCGCAGAAAGCTATCGTAAGATATCCCATGAAACATTTGATACACAAATAGAACAAAATATTGTCTACAGTAGTACGTAACGTCACTTTGTAGTTCGCGATGATTTTGCTGTAATATGCATTTAACAGGAGATTCCAAATGTCAATATTTCTAAACGTAGCTATCAAAAAATTCACAATTTTGTGAATCAGTTATAAACCAAGCTACCCAATGTTTGCCCCCACTAGCCAGCAGTCTTGTGTTTTGACACACGGCACATGTTTTTTGGAAATTATCGGCTCATCTTCTGCTACGACTTCAAAAGGTTACTCATTTGGCAGCAAAATTCTTAAGGCATCTTCAATTCGCTTTCGCTCCATCTTAATGCTCCAGGATGACGTATTAGTTCTTGTAAATCTCAATAATTGATCGATATTGCAGATATTAAATTGTAGTAACAGGTTTCCTTAGTGCCTCGCGAAAACGTAGTCCTAGTTTTATCTGCCCTTTCGTGTTTACACTAAGCGAATGTCCTATATTTGTTAATAGCTCAACAGCTATAAGTACATTGCCTGTAAGCACAAGAAAATCAATTTTAATTTTTAAGAAAAAATGATTTTCTTGTACTTACCATCTGTAAAGTTGTCCCGATTTATTCTGTTGGAGAGCACGTCATCGCATCAGCATTGCTGCCGTCTTCGCCAAAGCTTCTAATGGAACTAAGAAATCATCTGCTGCTGTGTTTGAAGGTGTATGGAAAGCCATTGAAATACATCTTTGCTCCATTTTTTCTCCATTCCAGGATAGTCTAACTACAGCCAAGTTGTGATGCTCAAAATTAAGCAGCGAAGCTGTGAGTTTTCCATTGTAAGCTTCACTGGTGACCAGACCGAATAAATGCACTTTTGGCAATTTCCCAATAGTCACTGAATCCGTTGTATTAGAAGTCAATCCTTCAGCAATGGCAAATGTTTTCACTTGCGTCTCTGTAGTAGGATACTTGAACGTTTTATTCGCTTCTAACTATCGACGATGACTGTCAATTATTTGAGGTGATACAATTTTCTTAGCAGCATAAAATGTAGCTTTCGTTATTTCAAATTGATTGGGACATGGATTGTCCATCTTTGATTTGGAACCATCGAGTCAAAATGCGGATTGGCGTCTTCGTAGGATTATTCAAATTTCGCAGCCAGCTGGGATCCATCGAGGTTGGTTAAATATGTTTGCATTAAGTCCCCTAGTTATGCAAAATTCTGCAGATTTTACAGTTATTTTGTGCATTTTAAGAAACCTATGATCCTTTGTATTTTCGTCTTTTCCAAATTAATTTGGAACAATGTTAGGATGCCAGAACTCGTTTTCAATATATTATTTTTATCTACTACACTAGTGGATAAAAAACCTATAGGCCCCTATAGCATAGTTATTCGATGATTCGAAAATTAGTTGATTCTTGAGATATAACTCAATATTCGACCACATGGTGTGAAATAACAAATTTCACAGTGCAACAGTATCTGTGTCAGTGGATGGTTGCCCATCGTCCTTCACACTCTTACAACTTAAATAGAGAAACGACGATGCCAAGTCATAGTACTCACTTGTATCCACATTAAGTCAAGGGGATTTAAGTTTTCTTTCACGGAATTAAGAGAAAAGTATTGTACGTAACCGCTTGATACCAAAATGCTCACATCTGTAGGTAAAACGCTGAACAGATCAAGCTCAGATCGAGTCAAAGTTTGAGATCCCTCATAAACTCTAGCCTTGTCTTCAAAAACTTCATTCCAATCCATTACTTTATCTTCTTTGTAGCTGGGTTCTTCTTCCTTACTTGTTTCTCTTATTTAGTTTTGGTTTTCCTCCGTTTACCACCAAAGAGGTTCTTCTTTCTGACTCGTCGATTTGTTGATATGGACCGTTTTTTCGGGTATTTGATTCCTGAACTGGGATCGTTTGCGTGTAACCTAGAGGTGACCAGTGTTGCAGCTGAAGAAACCGCCAACTTTACCGAATAATAAATACTAACCTTTTTGAAATTGAATTTTGGCTACTGAAATTCGTACCAGATCGCCTATTTTATACTTTAGCTTCCCCCTGGAGACTGTGACTGGTTCTTGTTATATATTTCACTCTATATTTCAACTTCGCTGTATTTTGTAACTTGGTTTGGTGTTCTTCTTATAGTCTTGTGATTGTGATACGTGTTGTTATAAGCCTTTGTAAAAGCTTGTAATTTATTGTCAAATCTAAGAGTGTTCCTTGCATTCATGTAACGCTGTATATTGGTGAATAACGTCTAAATATACCTTTCCGCAAAAGCTGACTTGATAGTTGAGTAAATGAGGTGCAGGTGTGTGTCGTTTTTCTTTAATTTTTTTTAATTTGCAGACGTGTATTCTTTTCCTAGATCAGTGCACAGGTAAAGAGTACTTGTCCCTGCTTCCACAATTAATAAACTGAATGCCCTCATCATTGATTCAGAGGTCTTTGTTTTCAGCTTGCGGGTGTAGGTGCGTTTGCTGAAAGCATCAACTACGACAAGTACAAATGCGTTCGAGTTATTCTGCTTTGCGATCGTTGAGATATCTTTTAAATCACTTGATATTTCATTTAAAAACTAACCTGAACATGTCTCCGTTTAAATTTTCTCTTAATTTCTTTATGTAACGAGTAACTGCTTATTTTTCACAGCTAGACTTGACATTGTTACACGACCTTTGCACAATCAATAATGATACAAATTACCCAAAACTTACCGTTTTCATTTAAATCCGTCCACAGATATCCTCTCCACGACCATTTAGGTAAATTTTATCGTTCAATAGGGAAATGTATTCATTATTTCTGATGCAAGTGCAATTTGGCCAGTTTCGTTTGTGCTCAAATATTGCCACGCCAGATTCTTCCCAATTTCGTGGTAAACCACGACAATATGCGCACTGAAAGCGGTCGCCGACATTGAGACAAAAAACTCCAGCCCTTGCCAATTCTTCAAATCGTTTAGGTTTTCAGAAATGTGAAAAAGTATTCCCTCTTTCTGTCTCCGATTTCATGCGCTCAACGTCAATCAATGATGACTTACAAATTTGTAAACATAATTTTTACAACTTAACGGTTTTTAATAGTCAACAGTTTGTGTACATCCGTCTCGCTGCTTTATTTTAAGTCTTTTACCGTAAATAGTTACTATACACATTTTCCACACACATTTATTTTCGATTGTAGGGGTTGAAACTTCTTTTGAGTTCCTTTTTAAAGACCAATTCAGACGTAAGACTTTGTATTCTTTTTGGTACGTAACCAATGTCTTGAAGTTCATTTCCTCCATTCAACTGAAAATTGCTTTGCAGTTGTTTTTTGGGCATGGGTACGGATTTTTTTCAACTTTGTCACAGTCTGAAATGTGCAGAAATAAACACCGTAAGTGCATTGGATGGTTGCAGTTAACTGGAGAATCTGAAACGTTGGCTAACAAATTTTTTCGACCTATTTCAGTTCTCAGCTTTTGATATCGCTTGGAATTTTCAAATTCGCCCGGCGGTATTATTACAGCCAACGTAACCACAAGCAGTCTGTCATTGCAGACAACGCATTGACGTTTGACTGGCCTTTGTCCTTCAAATATTCTTCTGTAGCTATCTAATCATTCAAATGCTATAAAACGGTCATATATCTCACGAAACTGTGTAGGACAGGAATTATTCGGACATGGATACGATGATTTTCCACTCTTATTACATTCAAACACATGGAGAAACAAACACCATGCGTGAACTGGATGATCACAATTTACTCTAGGATTCAAAATTTTTGCAATCAAGTATTTATAACAGATTTGTTTGTATTTATATTGATATTTAGCTTCGTCCAGTTGAAACACAAGAGGTGTTGTTATTGTTAATAATGGTTTCTCACATACTGCACAACAGCGCTCCATTGGTTAATCTTTCATGAAAGATTCATGCCTGGTTCGTCCAGTCGGGACGCAAAGCTTTACTTTGTCTTAAATCAGTTTCCACTGGAATAAGTCTGACGAAAACAGCATTTATGTCGGCAAAATTTGTTAAAAAATTCTTGTCCGGGCGTGGATATGGTACTTTTTTTAGTTTTCTTGTAGATGTTTAAACTTTCGAGTTCGTGAAAATGGCTTATCTCATTTTTTACTATATGAGCAACGTTTTCTCACAAATACTACAGAAGGTATCCATTGATTTAACGGTTCGGAGTATCAAATAATAGGTTTATTTTGATCGTGCGTTATCAGAAAAGAACTTTTCAGAAGTAAGAATTTAGAAAGACTGTATGAGAATTGAAGCTGGAAGATGAGTTTGCAGATAGCTTGTAAGAGCTAACGATCGAGAGTGAATACTGATCCGAACTAGCTCTTTTTATATGGCTTGGAGTGCGGAGTTTGGGTGTTCTGGTTAGTGGAAATTTTGAATGGTAAACATGCAAGTGTCGCTTGTTTCTTTTAACGCTGTCTGCGGAAAGTAACTTTTCGTGAACTGTTTATTTTTTCAAAGCATTCGATGTTTTCAACTGCTTGTGCAGTGGGGGAGATCATGATCTAAACTGTTAGTGGGGTGCTCGTTAAATTTTGTTTATTTATAGTTTGGAAGCTTTGGGTTAGTTTCATGTGTTTGTACATCCGGTACATCTGGTTAACGTTCGCTGACGTTACAACCGCATTTATTACAAGATTCTCACGAACCACACCTCTGATATGCATCTGGTTTTTGTTATTTAACCATAGCATCCGGCGTGTCACTTCCATCCGGGTAGTATGTTTATTATTACAAGATTCTGCCGGGTTATACTTCTGACATGCACCTGTTTGTTATTTAACCATGACATCCGGGGTGTAACTTTAGTTGTAACATTAGGTTCGCTTCGAATATTCCTCGCGCGCAACATTATTGTAACGTACTACACGAAAATATCCTACCATAAATTCATCTACGCATTGGGGTGCTGTCATCACAATTTGTTTCATGACTATTTTCTGATTTTAATCTCACCTGAAATAGTTTAATCGGAGCTGAAAGAATTTTAATCGAACCGGCGGAATTAATCAATTGAGCAGGTGAAAGTAATTGGATTGGGGGGTGGCGGAGGTGGGGTGGTGTACCCTGAGCTCCCTCTCCCGTGAGTTTACCTATCTCCGGTGGGAGGATCAGATACTGGGCGGTAGTCGGAAATCGGATACCATGATGCTCAGGCCTTTCCGCTTTGCTATGAAAATGTTCTAAATAGTTTGAATAAAAGGAGGCACAGGATAAAGCAAAATTCAAAAGTTTAAGGTGCCCACCACAAGTGATGCTACACGCTCGTGCAAACACTACTGCGGCTCTTAATCGTGATAGCGTAGAACATGGAATTAATCAGGCTACTAATTTGTGTGAATTTTGCATTCGCACCTGTGCAGTTTAGTGGATATTAAATCATTTTTCATGCTGAAAGCTATTTCATAGCAAAAGGGTAAGATGTACTGTGCGCATCAAGCCGCTCGATTTTCTACTCCCGCATGCTATATCATCCTACGAACGAGTTAGTTCTTCACGCCGCGGTTTCGCATTCTCGACCTTCTGACGGAAAATGACACATTTTGTCGTCGTCTAACGGATAATTGTACATTATATACGACCGCGTTGACCGATTTGAGTCTTTTGAGGAGTTTACAACATTTACAATAGTCTTTTCAAAGGTTAAAACTGAACTACGTCACAGTTCAAGTTAAAATTCAAATTTCATCACAATAATCAAGTTTTACTAAACCTATTTAAAATAATAAAAAATCAATTAAAATACAACATGTGAAAATAACCTAAAGGATTCTCCATCTTTGAAACAGAAATTACTCGATTCAGTCAACTTGTCCGTGAGTTATGTGCAATTCACCATTGGAACAGAAAATATACCGTGAATTAACAAGAATACCGAGCTCCAGTGCATACAATTAATTGCTTGGGGGAAGGGTCATCGACTGGACAGGAGTCATACATCGAACCCGATGATTCATGTACCTTTCCGCTTTGCTGCGAAGTAGCTTTAAGTAGCAGCATATACCAATGTTCTTTAAAGCCTCAAGTTGTAATCATATCTGGGTGAATTTCATAAAAATTGCAAAAGTTTCCTACCAGCTAGCTCTGGTGTTTTAAGCTTTTTCACAGGCGGAAAATTTACGATTATAATTTCAAGATAAGGGCATGCACCCTTCTAGCTTCAACTTTTGAAGCATTAATGCTTTGATTTTGGCCCACAACAAATTGTAGATTTTTGCCCTTCCCTGACAAAAACTGGTGCCGGCGCCACTATTGTCAGTTTCATAACGCCTCGTGGCTTTCGCCATTTAAATGTATAATTTCTTCAACCGTATTCAATTATAGCTTAATATTGCTTCTAACTCGATCAGCATACTGCTAATATAGGGTAATTTGATGCGAAAGGTTTTATAAACAAAGGCTCTGAATGTACACCACGGCATGCTAGAAATACTTTCTTCGCTACTCAAGGCAACTACTGAATAAATCTCACTTAAGTTTCGATCGGCTGCATCAACTACGCTCAGAACCGTACCAACAACACTTAAATTCCCACGTTCTGGTCATCACCACATCATAGAACAAGCTCCCACGGCATAACACGCCCGGAATCACCCAAGCGGCCGAGAATGCTGTCGAAGAAAGCAGTGGAGGAAATGGGGAAAATATTTATTTTCTTTCATATTCTGGGTCTTTCTCCGTATGAGTGGAATTCGAAATCAAAAAGTATTCATTTAACTACGTCTGGGATTAAACGTTTTGCTTGGAAAACTAATGTTTTTATATACATTTTA
>WJFA01004248.1:0-11064 GCA_009870155.1 Pseudobourletiella spinata | reverse complement strand
GCACGCTCGTCGCATGTGAATGACCCGCGGGACGTGGGGAACTTTACCGCCTTTTAAATGCATTCCAATGCACTAGCACGGTTTCCGCCGCCGACCCGCCTCGTCCCCCCCCCACCCCGCCATAATTTCAAGCCAGGCTCATATTTATTAGATTATCCCATTGGCGTGGATTTACCATCATCATGTGGCTCGGAATCCCACGAGCCGATTTGTGGGCACGTCCTTCGTCGTCGTCTTCTTCTTCTTCCTGTGCCCAGGACAAGGCATGGGAAGAACCTTCCACTATAATCTTCGTCCCTACACACGCACACACAAACATACGCACGCCTACACACACACACGAAATACATACACACAGCCATTTAATTAAAGGAATCCACGGAAATACATATGCATAAGCCTAGAGGTACAGGCACAGGCGCACAGCCAGCAGACGTACACTCACGGGCACACGCACGCACACCGAACAGGGGACAATTCCAAGCACACGCCCGCACCAAACAGACGTACATTCCGAGGCACACGCACACTTAACACTCGTATACACGCATGCCCCCACAGCACAGAGGGAAGCGGCACATTATGATTCACCACATTGGAGGCTCAGCGAAGCATTCCCCCATTGCCCACCATGATAACGATGCCGGGTGGAAAAGTTTCCCTAAGAAGCTGGAAAAGTTGATCAAGGCTTAATTAAATTCTAACCCCCAGAATATCGTGGGGAGCTCAAAGGGAGTGACTCAAACCCGAATTCATGGGCTCAAAGGCTAAGGCTCCTGCCAGACAGGATTCTTTCCCCATCGGATTCCACCACGCACACATCCGCATCCTCCTCCCGACCCTTCCTCTGAGTCCTCCATGGTCCAGGGGAGATGCTGAAAAGGAACTGCTGGCTGAGCCCAGCCGGGGGGTCTGTATTCAAATTACTTGGTCCAATAGTTGACACACTGTATATATATGTATATACTTGCCCTTATACACCGTGTTTCCCAATAGCTACAAAATCGCACACCACTGCACTTGGTATATTCCCTTCCCAAGCTGTCAAACTCGAGTTAAAATTCCCACTCCGCTCCATATGGCTCAAACGGTGCGGTTTCAGGGGACGGGGATGGGGGAAGAAATTGGGAAAATACTTGAGTATGTTTCCATAACAGCCTCAAGTGTGTGGGATGTCACTACAACTTTCACCGGGATAATCCCCTCACTTTCACCTCACGCTATCTGTGGAGACAATAGAAATATTGTGAGGCCCCACAATGTATTTTTTATAGGGAACTCAAACAGTCTTTTCCAGTCCCCCGACGACGGCCCCCTCAGTAAATTGCCACCATAGCTCGTGCTCCACACTGGGAGCAAGTTATGATAGCAGGTCTAGCCGTGGAGGATGCTAATGATAAACCACGGCGTCCCTAACACCGCCACCATCATCATCATCAACAACAACAACAAGAACAAAAACAAAGTTCTGCCCTGGTATCATTAACTTCCGTGGGAATTTATGGACTACGACGGAGGAGGAAATCGTAGGGCTAGTTGATCATTAATGTATTCCGCGGCCGGACGATGTATCAGCCACAATCCTATGGTTCTGGGCGGAGGATATTTTCCCTGCAGGATGAAAGCGGAGCAGGGACAAAGCTGTCAGCCAACTTGTCACATTTATTGTAATGGATGATGGTGGGGTGGGGTTGGTCGGGACTGGAGGCCTGTAAATTTTTTAGATTGGAACTATAATGGGGACTGGGAAGTCCCCCCCCCACCCAAATCGAAAGGGGGATGCAGTGTGGGGTAGGGGGGAAAGACGTCATTATTATTATTATTATTATTATTAGTGAGTTTCAACGGCAAGGACGACGACGGTAATAATGACGCCGGGTCCGCCACCATTGCATTATCGGCTCTTCAGTGGAAGGGGCTGGAATGTGGGAGCGGGCCATGGATTTCCACATGTGAAGGCGGGAACAATAAGCAGAGTGTAACTGAGCCAGGGATGCTCGCTCAGTCAGTCAGCTCCGACTATGTCCTCCATGCATTTATCCCATCTCGTTACCCTAACCAGCTAAATAATCCTTTCCACTAGACTTGGCCCTGTAATCACTTTACAAGGTTCCCAAAAAGGACTCGGTCTGGGATGACTTTGGAGAGCCCTCTGTCGCAGAGGAATCCCACATCGATGGAGCCCTATAGCTTCTAGCTCTGAGTAAACAATAATCATAATAAGAAGGAATTGTGAGGGTGGGCGGACGCAAGGGATGTTCCACTGCAATATAGTGATTTAGTTTTATGACAGACAGGCATGACTACTGCCGAGTGGGAATTATCGGGGGAAGTTTTGGATGTGTCCATGGTGGAGTGTGATGCGCTATACCTTGGAGTTCACACCGCAGGGATTCCTCCCAGCCGTTTCGCCCGTCCGCAACAGCCAAGTTTTCCCCCTAAATTTGTTCCTTCCCTCCGTCCTTCCCCACAGGCGCCACGTTTCTCTGTGGAATTCCCTGGGAATGTAAATTATTGTCTGTATTATATACTTACAGACTTGGAGGTATGTGTCCTTTGTGGGCCTTAAAGGAGGAGGACGAATGGGATTTTCCTCAAAGGACACCTCATCCTGTGAAGTTCGAGTTCTTATGGAAAGGTTTTTGCTATAACTGCCTATTGCGTTCGTGTTTTTTCGATGAATGGTAAATATAGAAAGGTGATTAGGGGCAGTTTTAGATGGCAAACGCAATGGTTCCTGAGGATTTGCGGTAAAACACGAAGTAAGAAGATCTAAAAATAAGAACCGCAGGGTGACTAAAATGCTTTCCCACTATGCGCAAACAGTTCAAATTTTTGCAAAACACCAATAGAATCACGAATCAAATTAAGGTTTGAAAATCAAAAATAAATACAAAAATAAAATACAGTATTTAAATAAATTAACAAAAACAAAAATGAAAAAAATATTAAAATAACGTAAAAAACAGTCAAAATGACAACAATAAATATTAAAACTAAAAACAATAAAAATGAAAAAATTGAATGTTAAAATAAAATTAAAAACAGTGTAAATTAAAACATTAAATATGAAAATTAAATTTCAAAAAATATTAAATAAATTTGAAAAATTAAATTTCAAAAAATGTTAAATAAATTTGAAAAATTAAAATAAACATTAAACATTAAAATAAAATTTCAAAAATTGAAAATGAAAAATTATGAATATTAAAATAAAATTTAAAAAAATGAAAATAAACATTAAACATTAGAATAACATTTAAAAATTTAAACATAAACATATTAAATATTAAATTAAAATTTAAAAATAGAAATTAAAAATTTTTAATATTAAAATAAAATTTAAATAAAAATGACACATTATAAATATTAAAATGAAATTTAAAAAATAAAAATGAAAAATTATAAACATTACAATAAAATTTAAAAAATAAAAACTTGTAAATATTAAAATTAAATTTAAAAAATAAATTTTCACATATGAAAAAGTTTTTGTGAAATGTAAATGTTTCAATTAAAACTATATGGAAACAGATTGTAAAACATTATTTTTATGGATCTGAAGCAGTATATTTTGAGTATTTGAGGTACTTTAGAGGCGAAGAACTGATTAATTTAATTTTTGCAATCGCTCGCACCATTTTATAAAAATGAGGGTTTCTACCAGGAAATAAGGCTTAAAAATGTGTGCATTGAGGCCGTGAACAATTAAACCCTTAAATAAATATTCACAACTCAGCCTGAGGGTTTCCCAAGTCCCTGGTGAGGTTAGAAATGTATTGAAAAATGTGGTCAGTACTTTCAAATTATATTTAAGACAGCTTTTTCCTCTCCACATTTAGTTACAAATGGCTATGGAATACAATATACGTTCCTTTGATGAGAACCCCTCTTTACTAACGCTTGTGCACACAAACTTCTCATTCAATAATCTTCGTCGTATCTCACCCTTCTCTCATCATTGTGTAACAGAATTTAGAGATGACTTATTTGACTACAAATCAAACATATAATGAAAGAGCTTACTTGTACTTAAAATACTTGGCAACCCAAACAGCATTTGCTGTACTGAACAAATGCCTTGGCCAGCCCAAAATTTACCACACAGGCCATAGTGGCGGTGAGAGGGAACCGGTGCGAAATAGTAGCCCATGGGAATTTAATGAAATTTACCAAAGGAGATACCGCCTCCTTCCAAGTAATTCTTTTCCATCCACTCAAATTAGGTTGATGATGAGAGGCTGGAACTGTGGAGCTATTAAGTTTTATGGCAACTTTTGTTCACAGATCTCATTCCATCTCATTCCCAACTCCTTCCCAAGCCCTCAACTGCTTACAATGGAGGACATTTTCCTAAACCTTCAACAACCTACTCCCCCCACATCAGCTCTCTACACTTGGGTTAAATACTCGTAAAACTTTTATAAAGTGGTGGGAGGGGACCTTTTAAAAATGTATCCAAAGGGTCTAGCCCCTTTCCCACTCACTCTCCTCCGCACCCCTGCGGATTTCTCGGGTAAAAAAATTTCCGTCAAATTCCGCCGAAAACTCCTTGGGATCAGCTCCTAGCTACGATTACCCATACAAGGCGATTATCCTACACGTGTCGACAACACCCCTTCAAAACGCGAAACTATTTACTTGAACGCTCCAAATAAAAAGAAACAGATCATTCCTAATCGACCCCATTCAAAAAAAGAATTGTCCCCCCTTGTTCCTCCAACTCCCACGAAAAGTTTCCACGGAATGCCCCGCGGCACATTGAAAAGAACCCGAGAAACTTGTGCACTCCCCTCAGCCTCCGTTTTATTCCCATTTCCAGCCAAAGTTTCACATTCATGGGATCTCTACTCGCCCATTTAAAATACTAGGGCCCCCCACGGCGGTTCTTCTTAAATAATAATAATAACAATAATTATATGTGGATTAATTGGGCAGATCGTTATGCACTATGGGCCTTCGTTAAGGTTCGAAAAGAGTGTTTCCCTCACACGAGGGAAAATATAACTCCGTATTCCAAACACACACACACACACACCAATAATAACCAAATGTTTCCTCTTACTATAATGTACATGTTTGTTTTCCAGAAATCTGTGATGGAAGTCATGGGCTTTTAAAGTTCATTTCCCTCGCCTACCAAGACAAGGGAGGGCAAATGATAGGGTCATTAGAGCCTCATTTATGCTCCACCGCCGGGACCTTCTGCCACTTGAACCAACGCCAGTTGATCTCATGGACTTGCTCCAGGGTAAACACCGGATTTTCTCATATATTACAAATAACAAAAGTAAAGTGTAGTAATAATAATGTACCGGGGATCTCCCAGCACTCAGTATATGTGTATTTCGGGGGTGGTGTGTCTGTGCATGTATAGAACCATTTCCGTCCAGCCCACACCCGTCCAAATCAACCTAAACTCATACGCTTTCCCGCACACACACACACACACAAATGCGTTGACATGGGATGGCTATATTGCCTCCAAGGCCTAGGGGGTATGCTACGGCCTGATGAAGTCCATTCAGCTCAGCCCTGCCTGCTGTCACTTCCACACGCCTTACCCAACGGTGCAAACAAGTTTAATTGTGTCTGAGTGAGTGTGAGCGAGGGTTGGAGTCCATGTCCTCAGTTTCCAGTAGTATTATTCATTGCTTTCCCACCGCTGCCGTTGCCGCCGCCGCCGGAATGGGAACTCCCGCTGGCATAGTAACCTAATTTAAAATCCCGCCTCCCATTCCCCCCCCCAGCTCAGATTCCTCGGACCTCCTCTGCCCGCCAAGCGCCCGCATCCCAACAACACGCTGGCACTATGATGCATGGCCAAGTTGTTTAGACACTACCACAACCCCCATACCCACCGGAATAACTTGCCCAAGTTCCCTTTTGGAGGAAGGGATGGGGCTAAAAAAAGGGGGAGATTTTTGTCTTTGCATGCGAGTGTGTTTGTGTGTGTGTGTGTGCGTGTGTGTGTGTGCGTGTGGGTGTGTATGTGCGTGCGTGTGTGTGTGTGTGTGTGTGTGTGGGAAAGGAACTGGCACTATTTACTACACAGACTTTTGCAGAGGGCCGTATACATCTTATCTGGTTATCTCTTCCAGGCCCCTGGCATCGTCTCTCTCAAGCCATCTTATCCTGACGTGATGAAGGCAGTGGAGAAAATGATCCAGTACTTCCAGTGGAAAACTGTTGGTTTTGCCAAATCCAGATACGGTAAGTTCATCATATCCTCTACCCATCTCAAACTACAAGTATGTACTCGTCAGTATCCATACATGGGAAATATGTATATTTTTGGGATTTTACCTGGCTACTCCCTGCTATTATGGCTCACTAGAGCCCTTGGCCTTCTCTAGCACTCCATACAAGTGGAAAGAGTTGTTAAGGGAGCCCAGAGAAAGTTGGGGGAAAGGATGAAGCCGACATGAGAATCGTCATTGAGTAAGACTCTGTGGAGAAAGTTGGAGGGAAAAGTATGGGGAAAGACGTTGTGGCAGCAACTGTTCCGAGGACCCCTCAAAAAAAGGCATCCATAAGATTTCAGTGTGGGGGTGGAGGGGGTAGATACTAGATGCACACTACATGCAGACACACACACACACACACACAGGCACAACCCCGGAGAAATTTCCCACCAATTTTCTAAACAAGTCGAAAAGACACAAATGTCAGGAACGGCTGTTACCCCCCAGAGCCTGGGTAAGAATCCAACTTTTCCCAGTCGGAACCCAGATGAGTGGGAAAAGTAGCAAAGGCAGTAGTGGTAGTAGTGGTGGGTACGAGTCTGGAATCCTTCCGTGGAAGTTGGATGATAAAATGTAGAGTGAAAAAAAGGCTAAGGGGATTGGCCGGTATGGAACAGACGGAACTTGTATAGTTTTCTGTATGTTTGTGTGTGTGTGTGTGTGTGTGTGTGTGCGTAATGTATAGGAAGTGTGGGAGTGACATGGAGAAAGATGTAGTTTTACTTCCGTTCAAGGGGAAAAAACGTGAGGGCTGGAGAGGGACTCTTGGGCGGTTTCAATACTCTCCATACAGAAGTGCATATGACATGGTATGGATATGCTCGTTGCATAGTAAACATATGTACATGGTATAGTGTGGATATGCACATACTATTGTATGCATATGCACCCCGTAGGGTGCGGATAGATATTCAGCACAGTGCACACATGTAGCTCAAATAGGGCATAACGGTGAGTAAAAGCGAGCGGAAATGCCGTCCTCATGTCCTACTCCAGACCATGGGCCGGGGTAGTCAGGGAAAACCCCTTGTTCAGCCCATCATGTGAGGCTGCTCCGGAGGAGAGATCTTTTGAGAATGAGTGAGGAAAATTACGTGCTCGTCCCCTTGTAGTGGTAGTAGTAGTAGTAGTAGTAGTAGTAGTAGTACAAGTACAGCAGTAGCAGTATAGTAGCCACGGTGTGATTTAAGTGTGGCCAAAAGTAATGGTCGTCCTTTTCTGGCTTCACAGATAGGAGTCCGTTCTGTGAAGAAGTCGGAGCACACATCTCCCAGGAACGGCGCAATAATAATCTCTCCGTGATTATCTTAGGCAACTATGAAGATCTGGATCAACCTCAATTTTCTTTTATCACCAAGGATCTGGACGGTGAGTCATTTATATGTATACATGTACACATATATGTATATATGTATGAGTCATATGTGTCACATGATCTCACTGAGGGGGATGAGAGGTGGAGAGAGAAAGATCTGAGGGAGATATGATTTGGCGGCACACGTGTGGCATACTCTCTCCACACACTGACTCCCCACTCACTCACAGTCATTGCACCGGTCATGTGGAGAGGGATCTATGGGACCGACTCTTCTCCACCACTCTTTCATGTGATGTGTGTGGCATAAAAAATTTATTCACTTTGCCATATATAGCAGCATCCAGGCCTAGCATGGACGGACGGACTTGAGCTCGAAATACAAAGAGGCACACAATATTCCTTGCCACGTTGCACACCGCACACAGTTTTACACACTGGCACGAGCACACACGCACACCGCACAGTTTTACAAACTGATGTACGCACACACCAACGTATTACACGCTGATACCCGCGCACACACACAACTCACCTTATTACACACGCGGACACACACACCTCACCGTATTACACACTAGTACACACACACTTACACACACCATACATACAGAGAGACATAATACGAGCCTCTCCCAATCATATAGTTCACGCCGCTCGGACCGGTGATACTGTTACTGTTTACTGTTTGATGAGGGAGGGCCTGTCGCAAGATATGCAATAGCAGCAGCAGTATCGATTTCCACATATCTATATATATATATATATATACATACACAATATAATTACATATACATATACTATACATTTTAAAGGGAGGGAGCTGAGACACGAGAAAGGCGACTGGACAATGAAGTTATAGGGTAGAAAGTGATGGGAAGAAGAAATTAGTACAAGGGACAAGGGAGTGGCTAGAAAAAGATGGACCCGAGACTTGACGGCTCCAAACCACTCCGCCTTGCTTTCCCCAGTTACTTTCACTCTCCATCTCTCCCTCTCTCCGAATCCCTTCTCCCGCTCCGCGTGTGATACTGACGGAAGGAGATGATATGGGATGCGAGAGAAGAGCGACAGTGAGACGTGAAATGCTCCGCCACACTACTACAAAGTTTCAAAATCCTATTTTGCCATATACACTCCTTACTATGCACTACTACATACATCCCTCCACTACCTACAACTCCCACTGGAACAACCATCCTCTACGACGACCAGTTTCAAAGTAGCGGTAACTACAGCAGCTGCTGCCGCTACTTCTACTGCTGTTGGGTGCAACCCCAAAAAAATATTCCTTCACCTCCTACTTGATTCACTTCGTTGAGCTTGGGGACAGAATCGTTATTACTATTACTATGATTGACCCCTCTTCCATGTCCTGCCATAAAAGAAAGAGGTGGAGATGAAGTTTCCGGGGTCCGCCGGCCCGTAAAAGTTCAGACCCATTCATTCACAAGTGAGGACACAAAAAGGGGGAGTGGATGTCTCACCCGGGATGGGTGGTGATTCCATAATAATGGTCACGTTGCCGATGGAAGTTAGTTTAGGCTTATAGACGGCCGTACATACGTGCACATAAAAATCATACGCCGGCCACCCTTGTAGACTATGCAGTCTCCTGTAATGCACAGGGTTGCGGAGGAGCGACGACAATGGACAAGTTTTGCCCATGAGTTCCCGCGCCCGGTTTGGCAGCGGCTGGGATGGAGGGAGAGTGACTCGAGTGGATCCCGCTGTGAGTCACTTCCCTCCCCAAATTGTTCACTTGTCAACTGGGATTCATGGCGAGAGTGTAGTTGTTGTGTACTGCTCATGTACTTACGTGCTGTAGTAGACCCACGCAATGTGTACACAAATGTACAGACCTACCCGGAGTCCCGGGGCAAAAATAGCCCAGACAGCTGACTCAAAGTGGTGTAAAACAGTGGAGGTGGTGAAAGCATGGATAAAGTGAAAGCGCCAGACGACCATCGTCAACAGTTATCGTTTCCACAGCCCCGAGGCTGAAGCCGGGATCATGTCGCCCTATTTTCTCCATCGTCATCATCTTCATCATAGCCCTCGCAGTCACCCCTTGTACACCGTGTCCACCGTTAAAATGATCTTTAAAGGTGCATATATGCTGGAGGGAATTGGGCGCGGTAGGGTTTGAAATTGACTTTTGATCAGGGCGACGGGGCACTTTAACTACTGTGAGTACTTATTACCCTGCCGCAGACAGCATGACTCAAAAGAGTTGAACAAACAAGCTTTCGTCCTCATCGTCCTCATCATTATTATCATTCATGCCGACGTTCAAGTTGTTTGCATGGGATGCGGATCTCTTTAATGGAATGATGATGATTTGAGAATGAGAGGAGATGCCGGGGAAAGGTGTGTGTGTGTGGATACATGGGTCCTTGTCCCCTTTCTGCTCACACTAAACCTAGTATCCTACAATGTTGATCTCATCTGCTGTATCTCTGCTGCTAAAAGATGAAGGGAAGGAGGAGGGATTTTCCCTAGTTTATTCTTTATTCATCCGATTTAGATTTCAAAGGGAATGAGATTCCCATCTCGGGCCGCGTCCGCGTCCGCATCCTCCCCCTTCCCTTCTCCAGCCCTCCAGCCACTCCTCCCGACTACATCATCTTGTATACAATAATGTCAACTGTATTTGCGCTGCTCCCCTTTCCACTCACTCACTCACTCACACACTCAACTGTAATGGGGGGATGTCCTCGGAGCTCCTCCGGAGGCCTTCGGAACGTAGTGAAGAGCCCTACTAAATAAAGTCCACAATACAAATAATGTTTGCACTTTCCACAGATCACTCTACAACACCTCATCACCAGATCCTCGTCTCCCACCTTTCTGATGTGACAGACAGTGAGTCATCCTTCAATGCTCATCCACATCATCGGCTCATCTCCATTATCCTCTAGTCTTCCACACTAATGTACGTACTTGACCTTGTTGTTGAGATTAGGAAAGGCTGAGGTTTGGATCCCTGTGGATGTGAGTTGGGTGGGCGGGAATAGGGGATCTAATTATTCCTGATTGGCGTCATTATCCTGGCAATTATTTCTCAATTCCAAGACTGAACTTTGAGGGGGCGGCGTTGGCGCACAAAACTTTTTGGCGCAAATTCTGGGTATCACTGACTGACTGAACATTACAACGGACTGGAATTTGAGGGGGAATTTTCAAAATATCAGAGCTGTAGCAAAGCTCTCAATACTACATGCTAATACTGATCAATTTCAAAATTAAACATTCCCACTCTGGGGCCTTGCCACAATTCTATTGGTGGGAAATTTTCATTTTCTCCTCAAATTCCAGGCCCCACTCATGATGGAATTCCCAAGTATTCGTACTACTGTATTACAACAGTTGTAGTGATAAAGTATACGAAGGGAAAAATCAATTTAGGATCCAATTTCCCAAATTAGAGTAGGACTCATTACGTTCAAATTTCACTTGAATCCCTCTTAATCTCAATGAGTCGTCAGTAGTACGTAACGGAGT
>WJFA01004247.1:0-11065 GCA_009870155.1 Pseudobourletiella spinata | reverse complement strand
AGTTTCAGATCTCCTTCGATCTCGACAAAGCGTTCCCAATAATGCCTTCAGTCAGACCTATGACTCATGTATACTAATAACAACTACTGAAGCCTAACCCTTAGTCTAAGTAAGTATTAAAGATACATACAATTAATTATGAATTATAGGCATTTAACGCTGCACACCGGAGCTGGATAAGTTCATATCAGACAGCAGCTTGGAATCACACTTTGTATAATCAAGTCCAAGTTCAGTTCCCTCTTCTCAAGAATAGCTCTTCTTCTGGGTACATGGGTAGTAGTAGGAGGCTGCACATCGAAAAATCGTATGGCACTACGGCTCTGAACACTCCTCCCCACTTGTTGTAAATATCACAAAGTATAAACGAATATTGTAGCCGTAGTTGGCTGCGGATTAGCTCCACCGTTTCATGAGGAAGACGAGAGACAAGAAAGGCACAACTGAGGTTATTCATCTTAGCTGCTACATATATTATATCATCAGTAGCTCTCTCTCTCATGGCTGCCTACTCACAGCCGAATCAGAAAGATTCAGAAAAAGCTGTCTTCGTAAACGTACTTATTGGAGCAGCAGAGTAACTTCGTCACAAACACTTCAACCAACACCACCGAGGAACCGCGTAGCAAGGACACAAGGTTGATTCATCATCATAAAATGCTAAACATTTACTCTACTCACTACATCAATCTACATTATGACAACCATTTCATTCACGAACCGATGATGCTGATGATGAGAGACGATACAGAAAATAGATTCATTTGAAATGAAATCTTGGCTCCACCCTGCCGTAAGGGACATGTCGGATTTCTAGCAGCTCTCCCTGAGAGCGAGCACCACGTAATAAGGAATCAATGAGACCATGTCTTCCAACAAGGTTACTGAATACAGTTGTCGCCTGCGGGAGTTCCAGCTTGTAGTTGTAGCTGTTATTATTACATATCTGACATATGCTGAAACCTGAGGCCACTAACGTCATATGGGGCAAGTAAACAATACGTATGACACATGCTTCATACATTGCACACCGCCCATGCCCCAGTTGACGAACTCGAGTAGCATGTGCTGCGCTGGACTTGTGTATTCAATAGCCTTGTGGCCTTCCAATAATTCTAATATCTACAGAACTGAAACTGATGCCCGGTGACAAATCGTATTGTTCGTATTTTTGTGGTTCTACAGTATACTCACTGCTCTTATAATGAAGACAACAACTTTGAGTTACCGTGTCACAAAGAGACATTTCGTTACAAAAATGGGTCAACGGTCAAGAGTTGCCCTATAGTGACCAACCTGAGCGTGATATTTTGTATGTCAGCGTGCGAGTGAATGTGTAACGACACGCCAAATGACCTGGAAATTACCATTATTAACCAAAGGCCCAGGTAAAATTGGCAGCCGTACACCTATCCTACACAGCACAACAACTACACTCGTAGTTTAGAATTAAAAATAAGACAGAATAGAACAAAAAATAAACAAGGCAATTAAGCGGGGTTAAGATGTCCTCATTATAAAATTCTGTCCTTCCATACATGATCCGCATACCTTGTACATGTACAGCACCTTAAGATTATTTTCAACTTTTCAGTTCGTTCGACTCATATAAAAATGGATAGCGGTGGGTTCACAGCCCCCCCCCCAAAGTTATTTTAGTTAATGCATTCTAAACATAATGATGATGATAACGCAAAGGTGAATCGGTAGGCACTGCGTATTGCCAAGTTCCCTCACATTTCGTTTCTGCCAAAAGTAGCACACAAGCATTTTTTTCTTACTCTTTTCCAGTGAGGAGAGAATTAAAGATTAGAAATAATAACAAGTCTTCTCTCAGTCGAAAGAGGCAGTGTTTCAGGAAGACAAACTTTCCTCCCTCCATACATACTTCCTCAAATGACACACAGAGAGCCCGGAGCAGTGGAAGTTCAGTTACGTCGCAGCATCGTAAGTCCGTATTTTTTTTTTGCTGATTAAGTAGTATTTATGTATGAGTTTCAGTCTCACGACTCGCCGTGCCAGATGGCGAGGCCACTGCATAGTATTATCAGTGCGTCGAATATTGTTTCTTCGCAATCACTGGCGATGTTTGACTGGAGAAGGAAGGTGATGACTGATTTGGACTGCTTCTGGGCGTCTCACTTCTAGATTTCTTTGCTCTCATGGAGCTCGGCGAGGTGGAGGATGCGTTGGGGGAGACGAAGTGCATGTGTGCATACAGCATTACCCCAATATCCTTGTGCCCTGCCTCCATTGAAACGCTCAACGCCGTGCTTCCATCCTGTCAAAAATATTTTCAAAAATACACATCACCACCCCACCATCACCATCAAGTGAGAAGTTACAAGAAGTGGGTTGCAAGGCGCCGAAAGCATATATAGACGATACAGATGAGAGATGTGTAAAATATTTACATTGTCTGTTATATGGGGATCACAGTCGGACTGAGTTAGAAAGTACTTGACAATCTCTCCGTGACCGTGCTCAGAGGCGCACATGAGAGCCGTACTCCCATCCTCGTCCTGAATATTGATATCCGCTCCTGCTTCCAGTAAAAGCTTCACCGTGTCCAACCGCCCATGGGAGGCTGCCAACATCAAGGCTGTCTGACCATGCTGAAACGAATCGCATATGAGGGGGAAATTACTTACTTCCAACAACCCCAGCGACAAGTGTAAAAGTATGGGCACACGCCACTGACTCACGGAGAGGAACATGAACGTACCTGAGCAGCTTTGATGTTCACATCCCCCATACTGAACAACCTCCTGACGACCTGACGATGCGTGTCGGATAAGATTTTTGCAAGTGAGACCAACATTACACTCGTGTAGCCTGCCTTGTTCGCCTTATTAGGATCACAGACTTTAGAGTCCAACAGGATGGAAACCACATCAAAGTTGCCGTGCGACACGGCGTAGTGCATGGCAGTGTTGCCCTGAAATTCAAAGGACCATCCTGACATGATACCCTTCTTCGAAAACTGTCAGCCCACATCACTCCTGCCTGCCACGGAATCATAATACCACTCTTACATTCCCATCCGGCATATTCACGATGTAGCGGAGCAGTTGGGGGGAGAAACTCTCAAAGGCATCCAGATAGTCTTCCACCGTTGACGGATCAGCTGACTTTGTCCCGGCAATCTGAAATTCAGATTTATTAATTTTGAAAATATTAATTTACTCCAATCCATTAGCGTACCATACAACAAAATCGGAAAAGGTGTACCACTATTATTATTAGAATATTACTATATTTATAAAACATTACGAACCCTGAACCACTCGTGCAAAATTATACTTATCGCCGCCGTGACTTGCTGAGTGGTGCGTCCTCTCAACAGGGCATCATTCAAAACTTTTAGAGCTCCGAGCATTTCCTTGCTGGGCGCCACTCTGGATGAAACAATCAAGTTAATTGATGCAAAAAATTCACTTCTCACTCAAATCAAAAAATAAATCCCCACCACCTACTTACTTTTCTCTCACTTCATCGACCGTGGTTGTGGAAGCATCTGAGTTCACTGTTTTCGCTTTCACCGACCCCTGCTCATCATCCTCTGAGGAATCCGGCGTCACCTGCTGGAGATTATCACCCGTCTGTTTTTTGTCGTACTGGTCGTGGTGGTGGATTTCCTTCGTGTACGTGGCTTGACGTCTCAGCGGAGGTGGTCTCATGGGTGATTTCGGAGTGGCGGGTTTGTAAGTTGGGGATCGGGCAGAAGAGCTCAGACTGTCTGGAAGGGGTTCAGCAGACTTAATCAAAGGTTTAGGGGAAGACGACGGGGACGTGGAGGGTGTGGTTAACCTTGGGATCCTAGATGGTGGCTTCTGATCCGTTGGTGAACCAGGGCAAGCAGCACCCGGGGGGTTCGACTCTGTAACTCCGTGAGGCTGTGCTGGGGCCACGACAGTAGCATTACTCTTCACTTCGCTACTATCCTCATGAGGCCCCGTGCTCCCAGCGGCGGTTGAAGAAGTCGGTAGTGGTGGTGGTGGGGGCGTATTTTCACGTTTGACAATAGTGAAGGATGCGGAGGAATTCACTTTACGCAAGTTCACTTCTACAGGCCTTGACTTATTGTCTTGCTCCGTGGCCGCCGCTCCCGCCGCCTCCACAACTGATTTATCACTCTCGGACGGGGGGAAGGACAGGTTGGTGCTCACAGCGACAGACACCTTTGTGACGACGGGTTTAGGTCGCTTTTCTCCATTTTCCATGGGTGGGCGGTTCTCCTTTTCTGATTTGTCCAAAAAACTATCCGTGGAAACAGCCACATGCTTCGTCCTTGGTTTTTCAACTTTCGGCTCCGCTGCTGTCACTCCGATTTCACGGATCTTGGGCTATGCATGCACGCAGAAGAAGAACAAGAAAATCAAGGTCAGTCAGAGATCATTCCACCTACACTGCTACACAGCTACACGGATCATATCATCAGGTAGGTGGGATCATCATCATCATCCCCTTATTACCTTTGACGTAATTCCAACGTCCGTGGTACGCGGTTTGGCGTGAACGCCGACTGTCTTCGTCTTCACAGCTCTCACCACCCCTCCACTGCTACTCTCCTCGTGCTTTCTCATGATTGGTAACATCTCTGGCTCGCTTGACTGCGTTCCACAGTCTACCTTCTCAACGATTTGAAGGAGCGGTTCCGCTGTTCTCACCCCAAGGTCAAGTTCAGTCACTTGAACACCAGCTTCAAATGTCCGTACACGCCGGCGGATGGTCCCCACCAAACTCCCCGTGGGCGAACTCGAATCCGATCGGTTCAGGGGTTGGAGCCGTTCTAAACTGATGCTTTCCCCGACGCCGATCGACCTGTAGGTTGTTGTGGGAACAAGCGTTTAAATCAATGTAACATCAGAAATTTCACCTCCGTGTACTCCCACATGATAATAACAATAATAATAGTTCATTGACCAAGTGACTGACTGACTGACTGCCACGGCGGCACCGCTGCTGCTGTTGCCATCATCATACCTCGTTGTTGGACTCAAAGGGGAGCTGCCCACGTCTCGAGTCAGAATGGATTTGCCCACGCCGGCCTCCCGCGTCTGCTTCTTCTCCAACAACGTAGCCACCAAGTTCTGGTTGACATCCCCAAGCTGACCGTTGTTGTTGTTGTTGTTGGATGTGGTGGTGGAGTTCTTCAGTGACTCATAAACTTCTTCTATCCTCGCTCTTCTAATCTTTTCATTCTCCAATAACTTCATTACCTGCCGCTTTTCCTCCGCCAGCAGTGTAACTTTTACCTGCAACATGTTCGGAACGCACGTATATATAATAATGTTGTGGTAGCATAGAAACTCTTTATGGGCTCTAACACAGCCTGCTGCTGATTGCTCTACTAATGAGGGGAAATAGTTATTATTGCCCTTATCAGGGGAAATTTTCTAGAGATATTAACCTAAATTTTTCAATTCACACTCCTCCAAAGTCCCATACCACCACATACCATAATAATCTCTCATCTCATCCCCGTGTGGGAGCAGGAGGAGCACAACACATGATGTGTGATGACCCTCCCAAGCATAAATTATGCATATTGCTTTTTTTCCCAAACGAACAAATAATGGAACGATAGAAATTCGTGAGCCACCCAACAATAATGTTCTTCCTTTCGCCCCATTCCGTCCGCGGCACAGCGGCCGGCCTCTCATCTTTCCGGCAGACCGCCGCGCACAACATATGCAAATCCTCACATCACACAACTCCTACTACTACTTACTGCATATGCCAACCCTTGGAGAGAGAAGACTGACTTCTTGGAATGTATATGGCTGAGGAGGGGTCGTAAAATGGACTTTCAGAAAACAGCATCTTCCCCCAGTCAGTCTGTCCTCAACTCACTCACAGTGCAGTGAAACGGATCGTCGTCACACGTAAATGAGCAAACAAGCGACAGCCAAGTGCCTCCAAGAAATGACGCGCTGCTACATTGCTCCTTCCGGCAAACTGCTCTTCATACACGTCCGTACATCATGCTTATATCCCTAGCTCAGCTCGCCTCTGTGCGTCTGCATGCGTACGGGTGTGTACGACAAGAAAAAGTCATGAAAAATTTAGCCAACGAAAACGAAAAGCGTGTCACATTTCAATGGTTCTACAAGGCTTGCGGGGATCATGCGTGGACAGGAAGGGGGAAAACAAAGAGAGCCAGCAGAGACATCAGGGAGAGTGAAACTAACAATAACAGGGGAGTATATATGCGTTTTTAGTAGTCGTACCATGCGAATCACACTGCAGCTTACAACTTAGCATATGCATATGGACGCACGCTACAAAAATCTGCTGTGTGGCTCTTCATTATTACGTTCCGCAGCACCAGCTCCAGCACCAATCCAGTACAGCTCATGTATATACTAGTCGGATGAGAAAAGTGAATCCTTTGCTAATCGTCACCTTAAGAACATCATAAAAAGTAACACGCACATACGAATGCTTGATGGGATATGACGACTGACGACCAAGATTCTCTTCATATTCAGCTCACGGCACGACCCTTGTTATATATGGCCAAGATTCACTTATCGATCCCCCCCCCCATACCTAGTAGTAGAAGTAGCAGTAGTAGTGGTAGTAATAGTAGTAAGTACAGCCATATCCCCTTTCATATTATGTTACGGCCGTACCCCATCAACAACGTGGACTACTGATATGCGATCAGATACAGATATGCGCTACGATAGAAGTGCGCTAAAAGGGTTACGATAATAACAAAGGGGAACAGTTAAAACGAGATCACTTGAGTAAATCCTTTGACTTTTATAGAACCTCCCAGTCTTGAGTGGAGCTATTTTTATGCAACTTTCCTCAACTCTCCCCTTCCATCACGCGGAATTATTTCTACATTTCTACGGAAAGTAGGTGCAGGGGGAATATGCGATTATATACTGCGGATCAATATGTACATTTATGTACTTGTATGTACATATATATATATACCTGCAGTTCTGGGATCATTTTGACTTGTTCTTCCAGCTCCTTAATCCGACTCGTGACCAACTCCACCTGCTGCTGCTGCTGCTCATTCCTTGACAAGATATCACCCAGTTTGTCATTTTCCCCATCCTTATTGTTTCCAACAGGTTTGAGGGGAGGGATGGGTCGGAGACGACTTGACGGAACATAATCGCTGAGAAGGGATCCCTCCATCTGGTAAATAGAGAAACGGCACAAATATGAGTATTTATATCGTTCACGGGTAAATAAACCATCCGTTCATTCCACTACGGTTGGAACCCACGGGGCTTCCCCCACCACAAGGGATGACCAACGGCAAGTTTCACATGTGTCAATGCCCACCCAGCCATACTTTTAGAATACAAATCTATACATATATAAATATATATATATATATATACGCCTTAGTACACATAAGCCTCGCGGTGGAACATGGAGTTGGCCTCCTTTCCTAATGCTTTATCCCTCTGGTACTGTAATCTTCCTCCTATAAATGTAAATATATTATTAATAAGTGTAGCCCTATCACTTGGCACAGTGAAGGTCAGCGACCCTGCCACAATGTTAATCTAGTCACTGACCCCATGTTTCAGAATTTCTGTACAAAAATCCAATACAATTCGGCAAATCATGATTTAAAAAAATATACACTCCACTCACACAACTGCTTTTATATGGCTACATCACATGCAAATACGAAACACGGGTTCAACCTTACACAAATTAAACGGCCCAAACTTCTCGATACAAAAATGAACCGAGCCGCATAGCCCGTGTAATCACTAATCACGCTTTACTACTGCTACACAAAGGTTATTCTACCTACAGGGCAAGGGCAGGTACGACGGATTTCATCCACCGGCACAACTTCCACATCACCCCTCAGGGGACACAAATACGGACGGACACACAGTCCGGACCCTATACCTTGTTCGTCAGATCCCGAATGGAGGGCCTTGAATCCTTCTCACGCATGATGAGAACGTCAGTGTCCAGGAGAGCGTCTTTGATGATGACTGGGGCCTTGATGCGAGGGAATGTGTGGAATTTCTGACTGTCCGGTATTTCGTAATTCAGGTATCGATGCAGAGGCCGTGTGCGACTCAGAGCGTCTTCAAAATCCTTCACAGCCGCTTGCAGGCCCCTCTCAAGTCCCAACACATCCTCCACAACAACATTCGGGCTCAGCTCAATGTCCCTCGGCTCATCACCGCCTTGATGAAGATGGTGGTGATGATGATGATGATCATTCCTCTCACGCTCCCACCTCAGCTCCGTCTTCCAAACATCCACAGAGGCCCTCGACAACGTTTCCACTTCCCACTTTTCAAACAGAACAAATTATTAGTCGTCACACCACACCACAACTTCACTCCACACACTTTGAGGAGCACCGCACAAGTTCACACACAGTGTCAGCATCTATCCATCCTACATATATTTATGTACAGAGAGATCCTCAACATTTTATCCTCCAAATTTGGAGCTATACTTCCGCGGGGTCGTTCCCCAAAAGTTCCAAAGCTTTCAAGGACTTCACACTTTCAAGGAAACTCCTGCAAAATCCTATAAACAAATGAAACAATAGTCTCCAGCACTCCTCCAAACCTAGCCCTGCAAACGTCTCAAATCATGTCCTGAAGAAGCCACTGAACTTTCATCACAGATCCCTCCATTCCTCTGCCCGCCGCGCGCTCCAACCAAATAAGGTTTTCAAAAGTTTAAAAATACTATAAACACACACAAGAAAAATAAAGTATCGTGTATCACAAAACTGTACATGTATATACATATGTATATATATGCTAGTTGGGAAAAACACTTGCTCTGGTCCCCTATCACGCTGCACTACTGGTAGCAGTTGTTGATGTCTTCGTTGGGATTTTGAACAAGTTTATAACATTTTACTGTACTAGGAGACATTCTCGCTGCTTCTCGCGCTCGCACGAATAATCCGCTCCTCGTTCCTTCGATCCGTCCACTTACTCAAGTAGAACTGTCAACAAGATTCACCTCAACCTCAATATCTCTCTTGCAGAAGAATAGGGGAGTGATCGTAAATGGAAAACGGAGTCAGTGCTGAAGGTTCTCCCAGGGAGTGAAATCCTTGTGTGAAAAAATCCCTTTAAACTTTGTTGTGTATGTTCTTGTTGTATTGGGCAAGGGAACAACAGCTCTGCTTTAACTCTCGCATCCTACGACGAGCATTGCTGCAACACTATCTCGACCGTGCTTTCTGACACACACACACACACACATACACGCACATGCACACACAAGAGCCACTACCCTGAACCTCATCCGTCAGTTAGGAAAGTGTATGTAGTACAGTAGCATGCTATACTCCACATCGTCGTCGGCCGTCGCCAAGTACCACGCGATACCGTGCACTCATGATGGCAAGTGGAAATATTCTCTTTGGGGTAATTAAGCTGATATATACAGGTAAATGAGAATGCCTTCCTCCTCCCCCTCCTACTGCCTCATTCTCCTCGTGGGTTCGCTTAATAACGCAGCAGCAGCAGGACCGGCGCTACGCTCCTGGTTATACACAGAGACAGACACAAAGGGACCACGGAGAAAGAACACGGTCGGTGAGGACCGTATATACGTATCTATTATTATTATTATTATTACTACTGAAACAAGGCAGCAGGAGCCGTGGCAGGAGCAGTAGTAGTAGTGATAATAAAACATTTCCATAAGCCATTCCTCAAAAATGTACACGACGTAAGACATGCTTACGTACATACTCTCTCCGAATCCAACAGGTATCATAACACCCTGTCTGTCAGTCACACTCTATAGTCTGGTCGTAGGGGTGACGACAATAGGGCTGATGGAAAAAAACTGTACAGGAAATGGGCCTGCACTTATACATTCTCATCCATATCACGGTGTACAATATACTATGCATACATATATGAGATGGGAATGCAAAAGAAGTAAAAGGCAAACTCTTTTAATTAAAGCCAGTATTATTAGTAGTCGTACAAGTAGTAGTTGTAGCAGTGATACGAGGCTGTGTATAGGACTGTGTATATGTCCTCTTGCCAGAGTGGAGCGGCATACTGATAAACGTGAACGCTTCAACGGTTACTGTACGCAACGACCGTTCAGATGTACATACCTATTTAGCTACATCTACATCCGTAATAAATCCCTCTCTTCCCTTCGAAAAAACATCTGTGCAAGTGGCATACTGTTATGATCCGTACGGTGAACTTGACTGTAAGGAGAAGAAGTAGAAGAAGAAGAAGAAGAAGAAGAAGAAGAGGGGAGTGTATTATACATGCGCCGGGCCGGACAGCCCAGACAAGAGGGGTCCGCCGAATCTGGCCCCATTAAGAAAACTAATTAGCCAAATATAGTCACTTGACTGTTGCACTTGAGGTGACGGGTGGACGAGTTTTCCTACACACACACACACTTTCCAAACGACCACGCTAATTCCCAAATCCGAACAAATTAATCCCCCGCGGCAATACACTTTCAAGTTTACAAGGTTTCAAATTTTATCAACACAATCTTTATAATGATTCCAATTATTATTACTATTACCGAGCCGGCCTGAGATCGCTGATGATGTGGGACGCCCAGGAGTTTGTCCATTGATTTCCTCTGGGAGCGGAGTTTGGATCGCAGCTCCCGCAACCGATCCACATTCGCCTCCCGCGACAACATCTTCTTCGTAAAGGACACAAAGTCTCGGTCGATGTGGTAGCCGTAGGGGCAGCAGGAACATCTTTCCATGTCTTTCCCTCCATAGCCATTATTCCCGCTACCGCCGCCGTTGGTGCTGCTGCTGCCATTCTGAATCGTAATTGGTATCAACCCGTTGCTCACCATGATGACCTCCTCCTCCTCCTCCTCCGCCTCTTCCGGTCAAAATAACTTGTGAATCTTGATGAAGGCACAAAAGGCCAAGTTGCCGCCGCCGCCCTCCCCCAGCTGACGTGATGTTCAAGCCTTTCCAACAAGTTGCTGTGAGCCCAACGCTGTGACGTCCGTACAGGAGGAGGTGGATGGTGAGAATCTCCGCTAAGTAATATAAAAATCACAAATTAATGAGCAGTTAATACGCAGCAAGAGTCAG
>WJFA01004246.1:0-11067 GCA_009870155.1 Pseudobourletiella spinata | reverse complement strand
GTTATGGCTATACGTCAGCCGACGTTTCGGAACGTTCGGCTGAAAACGATTGCCCATATACCGTTTTCAGATTGCGCGGCGAGCCCTACTGGATGTTTCTCGTCATTGAAAATCCTCATTTCATGTTTATAATTATTTTGGGATATGATGGAGCCCCTTCATGTGGAAAAACTTTGGTACATTCCTACGTAAATATTCACGAATAAATGGGATTGGGTACACTGATCAATTATCATGAATTAAAATTCATCCTCAACTCATTTGCTATTTGACTGGTCCAAATCAAAATTACGAGATTTTTCATGAAAGGCCCACTCTCGGAAAATCGTTGTTCAATTAAACCATGGAAAATTAACTGTTTGCGGTATAATTCTTTTAGAATCATTCGCGTAACATGCCGCTTTTGTTTTAGAGTTACCGGCGGGAAAGATGACAATATGCCTGAGGCACACGATAGTTCGTTGTAACGATATTGAAGTCACACACTCGTCTATAGATTGATATGGAAAACAGTTATGAATGCACGTGAACACCCCACGGTAATTTCAGGGTAATTTTTTTTATTCGCACATGGGCTCAGTGTGCCCCAGAGTGGTTACCAATGCCATAATTTGTTTTAACGACTAATTGATGTGATAATAACTGATTTTGACATTACTTCAGATACTTGGGATGGGGCTCCTCATCAAATCAAGTTTTAACCGCGGTGGGATCCCCGAGGTTCAGATACTTTACTCTGAGAGAACGTTCATCGTTTTTACTAGGTAAATACCTGCTAAGCGCAGGTAATAAGTTAAGTTAACCGCTTCATTTAATGTTTACGAGACGGGGAATAAGGTACAATGAATTATAATTATTTTTGTAATTGCGGCATACTTATCCTGTCGTTATTGCCCATCGGGATGATCGTCACATGAAGCAGGAGCACTCCGATATCAGCATGCATGCATACATGCCTACGGTACACGATGCAACAAATATTGCAATGTCGCCACATTGTTTTAACAGACCGCATGCATTACGGCTAACGTGTCAAGTACGCAACCTCACTAGTGAAAATTCCACTCGAATTCCAGGTGATCCTCCAAATTAAGAATCAACCTTCTCAAATGATGGACCACAGAGTAAGCTGATTACGGAAGAGTCCAACTTGGGAAGGTCTGTGACATGAATGAACTTTCCACTTCACCGAAATAAAGTTTAGACGATCTCTATAAATCCCTTCAACTCCATAGCTAGCACTTTGAATTAATGGGAAAATCGTAATATAAAACTGCCTAGCATACGGAAAAGGTAGTCAGCTCCTGAGCTGCGAATCAATTTTATTCCCAAAACTGAAATAAAATGCTTGTCAAAAAAGTTGTTCATCTAACCTTAACCGGGTGTTACCACTACTTGATCTACTCAAACGATGCAAATGGCTTTTATAATGATTTCACCGATGCAGCCACTCCCCACGTTCGGTATTTGCATTTACCCTACTAAAGTAAGATTCGGAATTGCGGTACAGTATTTCTCCGGTGAGAGGCTCGCATGGGTTTTTCAGCGTCGTGAAGTTTGATTTTAATTCGGAAATTAGCCGCGAGGGGGCATCGGTAAGTGAAGTCGAACTGTGGATCAATACAAGTTGGTTATTCAAAACAAAAACTGAACACAACCGGGATTTGATTGTCACAAAATTTAATCCTCACCTGCTCAAATCCTCTGTAAATTTCATTCAGGAAGGGATACAATGGGTTTCGGAAACTATCAGTATTTCCATGAACGATCTGAACTCCGTTGGTTAGTGTTGCATTACAAAAACAATAATTTGTGTCCGTGTGGCAGTCATATCGTTTGGGAATTCCGCAATGCACCCAATTGAAATTGTAAGAACAGTCAAGTTGATTCACCTTCTCTGTTTTTATCATAAATTGTGTAAACTTTTAGTTCATATCCCAATCATACGAACAGTTAATTTACATTAACACATACACAATCTATACCTGAGAATGTATGAAATATGATGTTCACAATATCCTGATCAGCAAGCTCAATCTTTTCCCTGTATAGCATCTGCGTTGCAATTGATCTATTCTGAAAATCAAAGGCTCGCATTTGCGTCAAATTCATGAGCATCACTCCAGCATTCAAGCCTGCAAGGAATCAGTTTATGAGAAATGTTGCCTTTTTTCGATGATCCCTTTAAGCGGAAATACCTCGTCTGCCGTAGTACGGGATCTTGGATACTTTATTGTACCATCCCTGAGCTGTGATTTCATTATTGGCAGCCATGGCAACGAATTTCATATCTTTCATTTTGTTCCCAAACTGGGACCAGAGATCCGTGAGATTAGAGACTACCAAAATGTCCGTGTCCAGGTAGATGAGAGCATCGACGTGGGGTAGGAGCGACTGAAAAATTTCATTGGCCATTCTTAGTGTAGCATAAAACTACGAATGTCTCAACTGACCTTCTTTATATGGGCTTCGCCAGAACAATTTAAAATATTTACAGGGAAAAACAACCGCTGCGTCGCACATGGCCGGTACATTTTGCTCCAGTTGACACCTTCTTCGACGAGAGGGTACCATTCCAAGTGGAGCTCGTACGTGAAGTCTAGCCCGATTTTGTTCCCAGTCCACTTCAGCCCCAGCAGCTGAACGGAAACCAAACGTATTAATCCTTTGAAATCAAACTGCGAATATGTGACAACAATTTACATCCATGGCGACATCCAAAATCGATCCCTTGTCACTGAACAAGATAATGTGGACGGAGGCATCCTGGGTAAACATGATGACGGTCTTCACNATATGTGACAACAATTTACATCCATGGCGACATCCAAAATCGATCCCTTGTCACTGAACAAGATAATGTGGACGGAGGCATCCTGGGTAAACATGATGACGGTCTTCACCATGACGAGGAATTCCTTTCGTCTCGGCCCGCAGGAAACACCCGCAACATTTATCACGGGCTCCCGTCGTTTTCCTTGCCCTGGCCTGCGCAAACGAGAATCCAACTGCTGATACGTGGCATATTTCAAATAAAACGAAAAACCTTAGTATGGGATAATAAACGTATTATCTGTTACAGCTTAAAGAAATTATGGTCCATGTTTTGCTAGCCGCTCACTCGCTGAGGCCCTTTGTTGGATGGCACGGTAATCGGTTCGCATGCGTTGCAAAATGGAATCCTTCCCGCCACAAGCTCCAAGAATATCCTCCAACCTGTTTGCCAGAAGCATTAAAAAGCATAATTCTCCTTGAGCGTTTGCGGGACTTGCAAATCGTGAGGGAAGTTTGGCACTTACACTTTAATCGATGTCCACTCCCCACCCATCCGTTTCATGATCTTTAAGTGGTGCAGGAATTGATCCTCTGGATTCCGAGAACAGTTTTGCTCGTCTATTTTAAGTTTCGAGACATAATTTACGGTTTCCTGTGCCCCATTTGCAATGTCCGTTGAACTCGAATGAAAATCTCGTGGGGATGGCTGGTCCTCGGAATTGGTGAGGAATATTAAAATGTAGTAAAGCACTAGAAATGCAGCTATAAGTACCAAGAAGGTATTCCGAAATCGCGCTGTGGGGACATAAATGAAATTGGGCTTCATTTCGTGGCAGATTGCAACCTTACCTTTACGAAATTCAATGTCTGAAATTCCAGGTAATTCAAATTGAGCTTTACGAAAAAGGTACAAATTTTCGTGAGCTTCTGTGCCTGTCAACTTGAATACTTCTATGCCTGTATTCCGCAGCTTGTGATAATGTGATCCATCAAGTACTGAGCATAATGAGTTTTAAATTACAAACACGCATCTAGCAGCATCCGTCACGCTAATTCATCATCCACATCATCCATCCAACGGGTAGTAAAGTACATGCAAGTAACGCTGGAAAACTATGTACGGAAATGTTATGTTCACTCTCTCATAGCTCAACTTTTTGGTCAACTTGATTTACTTTGGCAACACCTTACTGACTACATGAATTTTTCTAGAATGGGTTGGGGCCTCATTGGGGGGTCAGTTCAGTTTAAAGTTGAGCGGGTCGTGTAACACAGAGTCTTCATTTTTATTGGCTGCATTCGCAAAATTTCTAAACAGTAATGTTCACTAAATGCTCATTCAAGGAATCAACTGAATGATGAAAAGATAAATAGGGCGTAAGAACGTGCGCAGGTGTGTGTCGATTGGGAATTTTTAGCATTTAAAAAGCAGCGCTCTGGATTAAAGGGTAAGAGTTAAATTTTATTTAACCATTTTCCTTCACGTAGTTGTATAGTTGGCAATCATTTATAAAATAAATTTCCATACCAAAACCAGTCTCACGTGCTCCCTTAACCCATTGTTGCCGTTCAATCTTTTAAAAGAGTGAATACATCTCACCACAGATGCAAACCACTGCCTGCATGCACAACGTCAAAATTCATGTCAAATCGGTTGTGTAGTCAACAAACGGAGACTAACTCCGTATCCCCTAGACTCCCGACTTGGTACCCTTCCCATTTGAAATTTTTTAGCAGTGTAGGACTTAACCATAATTTATGGTCCATCTTGTTACATTTCCATTTATCAAACCACGGAGGAATGACAAAATGAGTTAATAGCTGTTACAGTCTGATATAAGGAGTGCAGCTAGAATTTAGCAGGTTCTTATTTGAAGAACAGCCTCCATCCCTTATTGCCTATAGCACGGACCACTCAACTCCAAAAGTTGATGAAGATCTCTCCTTTATCTTCCTCAACATCACATCTTTACCTATCCACTGTAGAATACAGTGGTACTATCGGAATCATCAGCCAACAACCGCCTTCTCCTCAAGATTGAAAACAGCAACCCCCAAACCATTAGGGACACAGTGCAGTTGAATGAAATTTGGCAAACTACAGTACATTAGTATTGACCATTTTACACGGTAATAATGGCATTGTTGGTAGTACCTTTGATGAGGTGAACCTCCGTAGATGGGTGCGCTCTTAGAAATGAAATGCTTGTGAGAGAGCAGAATGCTAACCTCACGTAGATATGTAATATAAAAAAGGTCACGAGGGAATCACGCATCAAATATTCTTGTTCCTTGGAAGTCAAAAGCCATGTGGAGAGGAAGTGAAAGGCTGTGGGATGTCGGAAAGAGAGCTGACTTTGCGTTGGTATAGTAGACATTAACTAATTACCATTCATGCAAAGACTAATTTTTATTTTGACTTTGATTTTTTTATTTTGTAGATAAGTTTTTCTGTCCTAAGCGGGTTCACTCAAACGGGTCTTCAAAAATGTTTTTAAAAAAGTAATCTAATCCAAAACAAGAGATTGCATGATAGGTAATTGAGCCGTGGAGATTCTTCTGACTCTGAGTGCAAGTGCAGTCAAGTAGGATAAAACTAACATTGACGAACGAAGAAATGGTTGCCTCAATGGTTGGTTATAGATGTTTGCTTGAGTAAGTTGGTGGCCTTGAGAACCCAATAAAAGTCTCCTTGGTCTTCAGGAAATAAACATGCCGACGTCAGTTCATCATCTCCCCTCGCGGTAAAGACTCCATCAGTCAAAATGTTGAATTAAAAGTTTGGGAAATCAAAATGAGACATTACTACCTGTTTCAACTTGTACTATTACCAGCAGCACTGACGTCTGCTCAGATTTTCAGCTATGCCAACAACGGCCTCACTGGGAATCTCCGCGAATCACATGAAATTAGCGGGAGAAGAGACTGTGAACTCGCAACCGACGTGCCGCCCAAGTTGGACCTCGGAACCGTAAGTGCAGTTTAAGACTCATGATGACTTGAGCGTTTTTAAACAGAATTACTGGTATACCAATATGTGGTTAAAGAAGCTTGACAGCCGCAGTTTCATCTTAACCATCTTTTTGACTTACTGTGGTATAGATTGAGCTTCTTCAGTGGCAAGGGTACCCTCATGAGCGTCATTACATTGTCTCAAGTGATGGCTACATTGTGGAAACACATCGGATTCCGGCCCCAGGAAAGCCGGTTGTGTTATTAATGCCTGGAACATTCCAGTCATCACGGGATTTCTTGATGAATTGTGACGGCCGCGCCCTCGGTGAGCTCGTAAAGACGTCATAGCCGTAGATTCCTCTTCACGCCTTTTCTAAATTAGAATTAGAATAATTAGAATAAACGTTTTGTATTTTATCAGCAATTGTAGTGCATTTTCTTAACGGCATTTTGTTTTGAAACCCCCATGTTTAGCTCATAAACTCTTCAAAAACGGTTTTGACGTTTGGTTGGGGAATTTACGCGGAAATAGCTATGGACGGAATCATACTTTTCTCTCCCCGGAAAGGAGGAAGTTTTGGGAATTCGCGTACGTATTTTATTTGATAGTGAAAATGTTATTTATTGTCATATAAATGTCATTATTACCATGGAATGATGTAATAGTTGGCGAACGGTATTTACTTGTTGAATTTTATTGCCTATATATTTTATGACTCGGTTGATCATTCAGGTTTGGCGTTGTTGTTAAGGCGGAAGTGGTCCGAGTATTTCAACTCAATTACTATACTACTTTTATTCTTTTCAAGGGTTGACCAAATGGTGGCATACGATGCTTCGGCTGCAGTAGACTACATACTTGCAGTTACTAAACAAGACCAGCTGAATTGGATTGGATTTTCCCTGGGGAACAGCCTCTTATTTGGCTTGTTGTCATCTCAACCCCAGTACAACAGCAAAATCCGACTGGGTGTGTCCATGGGGACGGCAGTATATTTTGGTGCTTTGCGAAGTCGCATCGTGAGGTTTCTGTCTCAGAAGGGACGTCTTTTCGAGGTAATTGCGAGAAATGTGCAGTACGTAGGTTAATTGGTGAATAATTATAAAATATTTGTATCGCTTGATGTCGCAGCTATTCGCCTTTACCGTTTTACACGGTGAAGTGATTCCACCACCATGGAGTACGCTTTTTCAGCTGGTTTCCTCCAACGCTTGCGTGGCTGAGGCTTCAAGCAAATTGGGCGGTATCTGTTCCGCAGCCATGGGCCTTATTGATGGGAGGGACCCTGGTCAAGTCAATCTGGTATCATGGTCTGAATTACACAACAAATGTGAACCAACTATTTTACTCTCACTGAAAACGTTGAACTTTAGGCATTTCTCCCCTTGATCGTCGGCGGATTGCTATCACCCAACTCCGTTAGAACAGTCACTCAGTGGTGGCAGTGGATACAATCTGACGAATTTACCATGTATGACTACGGAGAGCGGAAGAATGGTCAGATTTACGGAGTCCCACATCCACCGAAGTACAACTTATCAAATGTCGTTGCACCCATTCTAATCTTCACTGGAGATAATGATTTTTTGACAACTAAGGAGGTGAGTTTTACACTAAGTTTTACACTAACTAAGCTGATCACACAATTTGACGAAGGAAATGCCCAAATTTGATCTCCTGTTTTGTATAATTTAGGGCACTGCTAAGGCTGCAAGCCAGCTCCCAAATCTGATTGGAAATATCCGTGTCGACTGGCCGTTGTGGAACCATATTGATTATCTCTACGCGAAGGATGCAGACATCTTTGTTTATGATAAGATTTTGGAAACTTTGAACAAATTTAACAAGAGAGATGGTTGATAATTTAAGCTTGTCAATGACTGAGCTTCGTTACGAAAGAATGCTCCGAGATGAACATGTCCTCACAGTATATATTTTCACTACAACGGGCTTCGATTGCTTGGCAATTGATTCCTAATTTTCCATTGAACAAAAATGCAAGGGTTACGGGGAAGGTGAATGAAAGCAGTGCGGTTGCCGCACTAGTTTTACAATTTACAAGCTGTACAGGAGTAACGCACATCAGTCAACATTAGACACTAACACTTTATTAACTTTAGACGGATTCAGGGTTCAGTTCAGAGTGATTCAGAATGAGTAATCAGATATGGAATAGGTCGACTTGATGTCCAATCTGACGTGATGAACAACGGAAGATGCTTCAGTACAGTCTACGGAAGCTTCCTCAGAAGCATAGTATAAAGCCAAATAGGCTATTTATAATTTGCGAATTACAAAACTTATTAAAGACGAACACATTCAGTAATAAAAAGGCTAAGGGAACTTACGAGAGTGACCTCTGGTGCCGTGGTATTTGGACTGCAACAAAGAGAAGAATCTTCAGTACTAAATGTAAAAATCTAATCGTGCTAATTGCGGGTTACAAGTTGATCCGGATAACGTGGTCAGAGGTAATTTGAATTTTTTCATAATTTGAAATGCAAGGCAAAGAGAATATCAGTCGGTTCCCCGTGGCTGAACGACTTTTTCATCGTCAGTTGAGACAATAAAGGCTGGCATGTGGACAGATTTACTGAGCATAGTTTTTAATATTCTAATAATGTTACCTGAGGTCGCACAATTTAAGAAAATTAGTTTAAAAGAGTTTAATTTAGAATTTCCTGTAAGAATTTTTATGCATATAAGTTCCTGAAACGTCACTTCGAACAAATTTATGCACAACTACGAAATAATGTACTTAATTTCTCCTGCATTGCATGATGCGATTGGTTGAGCGTTCACAAAAAGTTTGCTTGTATATGAATTACTATGAAGGAGGTACCATATTTAGTCCCAAAAGACAATTTACAGTTTGGATTTCGGAAACAGTGCTTTAATTTAATTTTTTTGGGAAAAAAGTGCGCAAGAATGATTGAAGTGATCGGCGGAGCTTTATCTCCTCTGCCAGCGTCAGGCTTCCTCAGTAGAACCAGTCCACCAACACCCAAACTTGTAGAAAACAACGCAGACAAATTGGATGAAGCATACGGAAAATAGTAATGATATTCATATTATTTGTATTGGGGAGTACCTTTGTTGAGGTGGATCTGTGGGTGCACGAGGAGGAGGAAATTACACATCAAATATTCTTGTTCCTTGGGTGTCTACAGTTTGGGACGAGTACCGAGTAGAAAAGAAGTGAACGTCTGTTAGCTGTCCACAGCTTTCTCTACGTTGACGTGCGGAAGTCAGTCATATAATAGTTTATTTGAACATGTAGAGAGCGCCGTGATTTGATTTTTCACGTGCAAAAATTTCAAAAAACATCTATTATCATTCGATTTTCACAATGCATTGCATTGCAATTACATTGCAAGAAACGAAACTATTCCACAACAAATACATAGCACGATAAATAGATTAGCTAGCCCCGCAGATCCTGACTCTGAAAGGTGTCCCCTCAAGGAAAATAAGACAGCATTCGAGAGACTGCTGTCTCAATGGTTAGTTTGATATTTGCTTGCGCAAGATGGTGGCCATGAGAGAACAATAATTATTAGTTTCCTTGGCCGTGAGGACGGTAAACTTCCTTGTGTCCGTTCATGTTCCCTTTCAGCAAAGGCTCCATCTGACAAAATGTTGATTTAAAAATTTGGGGAATCACCATGAGAGACTACTACGTGCTCCCACTTGTGCTTTTAGCAGCACTGACGTCTGCTCAGATTTTCAGTTCTGACAACAGCAGTCACACTGGCCGTCCACACAAACCGAATCCAATTGGCGGGAGGAGGAGAGACTGTGAACTCGCAACTGATGTGCCGCCTAACTTTGACGCCGGGACTGTAAGTGGAAGTCACACATGGCTATGATGTTATTTGTGCTTTTGATTAAAAAATAAGTACTTTGATTCCTTCAATTTGTAATGGAATTTTCCTGGTGCGGTTTGACACAAAATATCTAAAGGTTGAGCTTCTTCAAAGGAATGGGTACCCCTATGAGCAACATTATATTGTCTCACGCGATGGCTACATTGTGGAAGCACATAGAATTCCGGCACCAGGAAAGTCGGTTGTGTTCTTAATGCCTGGAGGATTCCAGTCATCCCGGGATTTCTTGATGAATTGTGACGGCCGCGCCCTTGGTACGTTCATTCGTTTCAAAAATTTTCCCGGGAACTTTACTATGTTTTCCTAACCAGAATGTTTGGGAAATCTCATGTATAGCTCATAAACTCTTCAACAGTGGGTTCGATGTTTGGATGGGAAATTTACGTGGGAATAGGTATGGGCGTAATCACACTCATCTCTCCCCGACAACTCGGAAGTTTTGGGAATTCGCGTACGTGTTTTAGCTGAAAATACAAACCTTCGTGTAGCAAATTCTCACTGCACAATTATGTGGTGTGGTGTGAGCGGCAAAAGATTTTTTCAGTTTGAAAGTATTTGCAATTTGGTTGATCTATTAAGTTTTTGTTAGGAACCAAGTATAGTAATCCGAGCATTTCCAGCTACTCAGTTTTGCAGTTTTGTTTGTTTTGCAGGATTGACCAAATGATTGCATACGATGCTTCGGCTGCAGTGGACTATATACTCACAGCTACTGGGCAAGACCAGTTGAATTGGATTGGCTTTTCCCTGGGAAACACCCTCTTATTTGGATTGTTGTCATCTCAACCCCAGTACAACAGCAAAATCCGACTGGGTGTGTCCATGGGGACGGCAGTATATTTTGGTTCGACAAGAAGTCGTGTCGAGAGACTGATATCTCGCAATCTGGGTATTTTCGAGGTAAATCTAGGAAACTTCTTGACGGATTGGGGTAGCTTGACTTTGAGAAATGTGTATTCGTTTACTCCGCAGCGATTCATCTTCGCGATTTTTAAGGGCGAAGTGATTCCACCCCTGTGGAGCACGCTTTTCCAACTGGTTTCCTCCAACGCTTGCGTGGCTGAAGCTTCAAGTAAATTGGCCGGTATCTGTTCCGCTGCCTTCGGCCTTATTGATGGGAAAGACCCGGGTCAAGTCAATCCGGTATAATGGACTTAATTACTATATAAATATTATAAAACATTAATTTTACAAGCACTGAAAAATTTCAACTTTTTAGGCTTTCCTCCCGTTGATCGCCGCCGGGTTACCATCACCCAATTCCGTTAGAACATTGACTCAGGGGTGGCAGTGGATACAGTCTGATGACTTTGCCATGTATGACTTTGGGAAGAGGGAGAATCTTCAGGTTTACGGAGTCCCACATCCACCGAAGTACAACTTATCAAATGTCGTTGCACCCATTCTAATCTTCACTGGAGATAATGATTTTTTGACAACTAAGGAGGT